>ML255940.1:0-38576 GCA_005239495.1 Nicotiana undulata | reverse complement strand
ATATATATATATATATATATATATATATACATTTGCGTTGGATCATTGATTAAATTGCAGTTGTTGTTGCTTAAAGCCTACGAGCGGTGTTGTTTTCTGTTGGAAAATTTTAAATCAATAATTGGTGTGATAAGGGTGAATATTGGTGTGATAAGGGTGAGTATTTGGTGTGATAAGGGTAAATATTTGGTGTGATAAGGGTGGATAATTGATTGTGATATTGTGACAGGTGGGATCGGGTTGCACGCCGCAACAAACTGTGAAAAGAGGAATTTATGATATGTTCTTATTCTGATTATTTGAACTTTAATTAATTTGGAAATTCTTAATGTGCTCTACAGTTCTCCTTACATTTAGCACCTGTGGCTATTTTAAAGTAAGGATTTAAAACTCGTTAATTTTATTTAAGAGTTGGTTATGGCTGAGACATGAAAGGAAAAGCAGTAAGTCAGGTTAAGTTTGCGGTAGTAGTTATTTATTAATTTATATATTTATTTGTTGTGTAAATCCTTTTCCTGCCTTATTATTATTTGTTGTTGATTATTAAATTGTTAACAGCCCAGCCTTAGCCTCGTCACTACTTCGCCGGGGTTAGGCTCGACACTTACTCAGTACATGGGGTCGGTTGTACTGATACTACACTCTGTGCTCCTTTTGCACAGATCCAGGTACGCTTCTGCAGTAGATAATCTAGGGCGACTACCCGCTTTCGTTGGAGACACGAGGTACATCTGCCGGCGTTCGCAGAGATCCGAGAGTCTTCTCTTATTTTACATATACTGTTTTATGTTATTCAGAACAGTGCACTATTTCTTTCGGACATCTATTTGTAGCATTCTTTAGTGGTTCGTGGATTTGTGACACCAGACCCTGGGGTTGTTTTTGGTATTATTTATATAATTAGTTCGCGGTTCGTTTAATTTAATTTGTTAATATTATTAGTTTATTTTAATATTGTTGAGAAGTTGTTCAATTAAGATTGTTTTAAATTTATTCATTCATGTGGAATTAAATATTAAGGAAATGAGTAAATCGGTAACTAATATTGGCTTTCCTAGCAAGTGTGGTGTTAGGCGCCATCACGATCTCCAGGTTGGGATTTTGGGTCGTGACAATGCCTCGGTTAGATTCATCCTTCAATGCGTAGGATTGTGATCTTCTTTTGGGTTTTTGTAAGCAGAATCGACTCCTTCCAGTTCACTATGGATCACCTACTCCATTTGAACAGTCCCCGAATATTCTGAGGGGGGCTGATTAAACTTGTGCAGTGGGCCAGTAAAGCCCTATTCTCAAGTATTGATGAGGACCCGGATCGAGGCTAGCAATGCCGTTTTGTCCGAGTGAGGACTTCAAAATTAATTCCTGCTGAATGCAGACCATTCGCCGAGATTATTGATTCTATACTTACTTATTTTCCCTTATCGGTGCTTTATGGTGGTGCAGCTCTCAATTGGGTCCCAAATACCGTCCCTCGACTCAAGGAGTGGGTCGAGAGTATCGCATCACATATGCTCTACTCCGAGCACTCATGGCACAAACTCTCGAAGGGCCGTTGGTGTCCATATTCACGTACGTTGGTTCATGCCATAAGTTAATCGACGTAAATATGAGAAGAGAGTATTTGTAAGATGATAAGAAGTTAATCCTATTGGTCTTAAATGATACAAGATTGTATAAGGGTGAGTAACAAGTATTAGAAGTTAAACGAATCAAGGATGTTGTAATCTGTATTTTTGGGTAAACCTAAGGATGATTAATATTCTCCAAGGGTCATGTTTTAAGGTATTTGAATCATATAATATCCTTATCATAGTCTTGAATTCAAACGAGTTATGAAACAAAAGTCGACAAAAGTTGTCGCAACTTATATTCATAATTTTACTTAAACTTTAGGTCAAATGTTACTAAGATTTTCTCCCAATATACTTGTAATTACGGGGTGATCTACCTACCAAATTTAATATCTATGAGTCTAGTTTACAACACATTAAAACTTTTATCAATACGACATCAAAGTAGAGAGATATAGGCATTGTTGCGCGACTGTGCAGGCTGCTAGGTGACAAGTAGGTGTGTCACTTACTTGGTTAAATGATAGCCCAAAAAGAGGCAATTTTGGGTCGTCCAATGAGCCCATTTAAAGGCTTATCTCCTGTAATATAAGACTCATTGTATATCACAAATAACCAGACCTAAACCCCTGCAAACTTCCTCCCAAAAATTATCCACAAACCCTAATTGAGTTTTTCTCTATTTCAAGTTCTTATTGGGGGTAAATCCTAGAGTTTGAAGAACCAAGAGAAGGGCTGAGTTATACAACAAGTAAGGTAAGTTTACTGCTCTATTTCATCCATTTTTTTTTTGTAAATTCATGGTAATTCGTTCTACACTTGTAAGAACTCACGGGACGGTGATCAGAAGCCGTGAGTTCGAGTTATTCACTTGTAGCGGACTATTTTGTGAACTGTTTTGTGTTGCTGTTGGGCTGCGTGTGTTTACTACTGTTTTGTGGAGTGTTGGAGGAGGAAGGGTGTGGAGAAACACATATATATGTAGGGTATTGGGATGGTCATTCGTCGTAACATTTCCGGGTTGTTTGACACTACTACGGTGGTTGTCTTATGTATGAAGTGATTAGGTTGTGTGGACTATTTTGGGAGGCTCAATATGATTATTATTGATGTTGTTTTGGGATTTTTGGTGATTGTTTTGACTTGTTTGAAGTCAAATATATAGGGGAGGTTCTGTCCGTTTTCATCGTAAAATAGGTTGTGGTCGATACATAATAGTTATGACGCTTAAACGATAACGATAGTGTCGTTTCTCTTATTGTAGATTAAGGAGTTGTGACATTTGTGTAGCTTGAGGTTGGGGCAATATATACAAGGTATGTGAGGCTATCCCTTTCCTTCTTTTGCACGACTCCGATTGTACATAATGCAATGAACGAGCTTCCAAAGATACTCTACTCTTAGAAGCTAGCAGTACTTACATTGTTTCCCTTCTTATGGAACAATTAATGCTGAAGTTGATTCTCTTATTCTTATGTTATCAATATTGTTGGTACTTCCTTATTCTTATAAGATTCTTGATGAAGAGTTAGTCCTAATAACGTGTACGGAGAATATCGACCTTACGTCACTCCGAAGGGTTCAAAATATGATTCCAATGAGTACTACATGCATTATATATATGTATCTATTTTACTCTACCGAGCCGCGCTATAGTCGGCCAGGTACGTCACCTATTGTGCAATCACTGATCAGTTGGGTTTTACCGAGCTCCACATGGCCATGTACGTTTTACTGAGCCTATTATGGCGGGTTATGATATGATGATGATGATACCCACAGAGGTGTATGTTTTAAAAGTTTATGTATATGTATGTATGTATAACGCATTTCATGTCAGTATCCCTCAGAGGTACCTAGATGTTACTGGTTGTATATTCTCTATCCCTGTTTATATTACTGTTCTTACTTATGCTTTCCTACCTTACATACTCAATACTTTATTCGTACTGACGTCCTTTTTATTTGTGGACACTGCATGTCGTGTTGCAGGCCCTGATAGACACGTAGACGCAGCTCCCCCACCACAGTAGGCTTTCTAGTTCAGCGGTTATTGGCGAGATCCCTTCTCCGAACTTACCGTGGTCTTGGTATGCATTTTTGTTATAGATATTATGGGTATGTCTGGGCCCTGTTCCGGCAATGTTGCATCACTTATGCTCATTTAGAGGCTCATAGACATGTGTCAACTCATGTATAGTTTGGTATGCCTTGTTGATTAATTTTTATTGTATAGTATTTCATGGCAGCGTTGTAGCTCGTACCTTATATGTAGTTTCTTAACAGTCTTGTCATCCCATGTGATGTATGTTCATGTCATTATCTTTCATTGTTGATTGTTCATGATCCATATCTACCATTTATATTGATCTCGTCGGCCCTTAAAGATAATGAAGGAGGTTAGCTAAAATGTACGTTGGTGCTCGGCAAGTATGACCCGGGTGCTAGTCATGATCCTCCAGTTTGGGTCGTGACAGTTAGGAGGCCCTTTCCCATGGTGAGACTTCTTTCCCGAGTAGGTAGTATTAGGATTCTCCTTTTAACATTAAACTCTTACTCCCTTTACTTCTTTTTGCAGGTTTATCTAAGGATGTCGATTTGAGGCCTCCAGACGGTGGCGAGGACTTTTCTGCCGAGTCCGTTGCTCCAAGACAGGCCAAAGATAATAAAAAGAAGAGGGCTCCAAATTACCCGAGCTCGGATAAAAAGAAAACAAGGAGAAGACTGGTGCGCAAGTCAAAATAAAACACTAGCGCCCGAGCACCAACTTCGATTTCTCTCTATCGGCTGAGGGACGAATCCGAAGAAGAAGAACCTTTTGTTCTGGTGGCCCGCGAGTCATTGCAGCTCGAAGAGCAGGGGGCCTCTAATCTAGATATCAGTGAGGCCGATCTGCCTCAAGCCAGGGAGATTGATCAGGAGACCGGGGTCGAGGCTTCCCGGGATGTGGGCAGTGCCTCAAAGGAGGCACTTGGTGTGATAGAAATCACCGAGTCACCCTCGTTTAGTGAGTCCATGTACAACGAGGCCCAAACGGTGAAAGAGCGCCCCAACGAGGGGGCCTAGGGAGCAGACGAACCTTCCGCTGCTTTATTGATGGCGTGGATTCTAACGCCACAAAAGACGTCACTAGATTGGGTGACATAGAGGTACCGAGGAAGAGTCCATCCTCGAGGGCAGGTGGGCCTAACTCAAGCCGTGTAAGGCCTTGTAAATTTTTTCCAAAAACTGGGGTTTTGTGGTGTTGAGGTAGGCGTATGTATCGATACAAACTTCTTTTTTGGTTGAACAGTATGCTGGGGAGTTGATGGAAAATAATTGGTAGAAAAAGGCATTTCCGCGTCCCACTATGCGGCCAAAGAATCACTCTGCAGGCCACATAATGTCCGCAGAGTGAGGCAAGAAACTGGGCAACTTTTGGATGTCATTTCGCGGCCAATTATGCGATACAAAACAATTTCGTGGGCCACACACCGATTGCAAATCTAGCATATAATTTTTCAGTGGGAGGTTCTGCAGTGCATTATGCGATCGCGGAACAGGTCTGCAGACTACATAATGGCTGCAGTGGGGCAGCCCTGCCCAGTTTCGGATGGCCATTTTGCAGCCCATTTTGTGGACCGCAGAAGTAGTATGCGACCACAGACCTGTGTCGGGGCTCCTATTTTTCTAAATTTTGAACCTGATCCTATTCTAATAAAACACCCTTGGGGATCATTTTAAAGGGGAACAACATATATTTATAGAGAGAGGGAGTGGCATAAAGTGAGAAAGGGAGGTGTTTATTTTGCATGAATGCGTGATCATAAGATGTAGGGAGATTGTTGAGCTAAAATAGTAGAGTGAGGTATGATGGCTAAACTCTTTAGATTTTCGAATCATTTTAGAGTTTAAGGGAGCTCAAGTGAGGTATGATGGCTAAACTCTTCTTTAAGAATTGAACCCAACATTACCCTTGTAAATTTCAAGATGTTTATCACAAATTGATTATTCAGAATAAGTTTATGACAAAATATATGTTTAATTTGTGTTCAAATGCTCTTATTATGTTGTGTTATTGATTAAGGATGTTTTCCAAACTATGAAGTGTGTTTCTACATGTTATAATTCAAAGTCGTGTTACATATGAAATAATTATGCGAGTATAATTGGGATTACAGCTCCACCCACACATATTGGGTTGAGGCGGTAGGGTCGCTTTGTGTAGGCACTGGTATCATTGTTACACCTCTACCCGCACATATTGAGGTGAGGCAGCAGGGCTGCTTTGTGTAGATACTGGTATTGTTGTTACACCTCCACCCGCATGTAAAGACCCGTAAAATACTTACCAAAATGACGCCCGATTAGATCCCTTTAGGATTGAAAAGTACCCTGCGGGCTTAGAGAAAAATTTTCGTGAAGGGATGCAGATCTGCGGTCCACTATGCGATCGCATAAGAGGTATGTGGACCGCACAGTTGCCGCATACCTGGGCAGTCCCCTTTTTCTTTTTTCCCAGTTGAGAACAGTTATGCGGAATGTTTGCAGACCACATAACCGAAATGCGATCGCATTACGGACCGCAAACCTGCGTCGGTGCATCCATTTACCTAATTTTTAAACCCGACCCCCAGACTTATATAACACTCATTCCCCATCATTTTAGCCATTTTATGATAATTTAGAGTGAGAATATAGTGGGTTCTAGAGAGAGAAGGTCCCAATCCCCTCAAATTCATCCTCCATCACCACTCAAGCTTGGAACTAATCAGGTAGGACACCAATTTCTTCCCTCTGAGAGGTAAGCTTCTACCACACCAACCTTAATTTCCAGATTTCAGTTAAAATGGACCATGGATAGGTTAGTTCATGGGAATGGAGATAGAAACCTTGCATGCATGTAATCAAGTAATCCTAAACTAGTAAGGGGAAATGGGGTAGAGTAATCATTCACTAAAAAGGGGCCATGCAATCTTAATGAACACCTAATGTTTGATAGAATGCTCTAGTGAACTCAAGCCATGATCGTTATTCCTAATTTTGGGTTCTATTGTGCCACTTTGTGAATTAGATTGAAGGTGCTAAAAGGTCCGGTGAATTGTGGTAGAAATTAAGAAAAAGCCCAATCGAGGTATGTATGGCTTACTCGAATCTTCATAGAATAAAACTGTTGGTGCTAAAATATACGGTATGAATTCCCTTGTTTGATTCTCTAAAGAGTAATTGGGTTCTATGTGTTAAGTGGAGAAATTCTTGCTTTCATGATATTCTATGTTGCTAACATGCTGTTATGCTATTTGAAAGTATGAATTGTGATCATCATGTTCCTTCTTTTGCTATGTGTACGACTCCTCTTATGTGATGATTTTCGTTAATGTGAAAGATGAGTTTATGATATGGTTGAAGAGAGGAATGTAACCCGAGAAGGTAGATAGGCCCAAGTGCAAAGAACCGTAAATTAAATGATGAGAAAAGAAGTGAACTAAAGATAAAAATGATATGGTTATGTTCTAGAGTGAGATGGCTTATCCGATCGGCCAGAGATCGGACTCCATGATGTACACATAGTGGTAATTGCATTGAGAATATGATATTGATGATGTCTTAATGTTCCAAGTGGGATGGCTTAGCCGGTCGGGCAGAAACTGGACTCCGTGTGATAACGACACAATGGTAATTATGAAATTATGATGATGATAATGTCCCACTGGTTCAAGTGAGATGGCTTCGCTGATCGGGCAGAGATCGAACACCGTGTGATAACGACACGGTGGAAATTATAAAGCTATGATGCTGTGATATCTCACTTAGGATGGCTTAGACGGTTGGAAAGAGACCGGACTCCGTGTGATAACGATACGGTGGTATATTAAATAGTAAAGGCACTTGGATTTAAATGATTTAAACCAAACGATTGAAAAACGGGATAAGAAAACATGGTGACTCTTATTTGTGTTTCCCCTATTTCTGTGAATTGTTATATGAGGTCTCTAATTGTGTTACTACATGTTTGATGTTTATTCTATCTAGAGTAGAGTTTGTTCATACATACTAGTACTATTCAATGGTACTAACGTCCCTTTTGCCAGGGGCGCTACATCGTCTTATGGATGTAGGTGGCTCTGTAGCTGGTAGCCCCGAGCGTCGATATTGGTGTCCTCTCCTCCTCCTTACAGCAGTTCTGGTGAGCCCCATTTCCTCCCGGGGCCGTGTGTAAATTTATGTTTCTCTCTTTTTTATATGTTGTTCTATTTTAAGGTATAGCCGGGGCCTTGTCGCCGACAGGATTATGTCCATCTTCCTTATTCTAGAGGCTCCATGGACACTTATGTGGGTCGTGTATGTTTTGGGTAGTTGTTGGGTTAACACGCAACTGTAATCCCATTTCTTAAATGTTGTAATTAGTATCTATGTTTTGGGAGACCTAAATGTTGGTATCGATATATAAGAAATAATGTGCTAACATCATGAATGTATGCGTTTGATTTATCTCTTGCTAACTCAGTAAACAATGTTATGCTATAAATTGGGGAGTAAATGAGTCGGGTAGGAACGGCTAAGCAGGGTTGCTTGACTGGGTTCACTCGGTTAAGTGCCGGTCGCGTCCCCCAGGGTTGGGGCGTGACAAACATGGTATCAGAGCCTAAGGTTTTAAAGTGTTCTTGGATGTCTCGGAGCTGTGCCTAGTAGAGCCCTTCTTATCGGTGTGTCGTCGACCACATCTATAATTGGGGGGCTGCTTGGGCATTTAGGAATACTACCCTTCATTGTTGTTCTGTATCGTGCAATGGAGCGAAAAGTGAGGTTGTCTCTCTCTAACTCGTGCATTGTATTAACTTTCAGTAAATGGCACCCGGGAAGAAAACGCGACTCGACCAACAGGACAATGCCACCCCAGGAGTGGCCATTGATTCCCAATTGAATGATACGAGTGAGAATAATTCCACGACTATGAATCAGCCTAATTCCTCCACACCAGGACGGACCATCCCAATTCCTACTCCAGCGGAGGGTGCCAAAATCCCTCCCGCGGATATCCCTGATCCTCCTCCAGCCCCAGCTTTCGGTCCCCGTATTTCTGTCAGGGATTTTAGGGGAGCTATCCAGATGCTGACTCAGTTGGTGGCTTCTCAAGCCTAGAGGTCAAATGTTTCCCCCACATCCTCTAGCGGGCAAGGAGATTCTTTCGGTTCCAGGGTTAATAGGTTCCTTCAGTTAGCCCCTCCAGAGTTCACAGGTACCGACCCCGAGGCCGACCCTCAGGATTTCATTTATGGGATGCACAAGACCCTCCTAGTTATGCATGCTACTGAAAATGAGGGAGTAGAGTTGGCCTCCTATCATCTGAAAGGAGCGGCGTATTCTTGGTTTGAGATGTGGGAGGATTCCCGTGAGGAGGGGAGCCCTCCGGCGAGGTGGAGTGAGTTTGCAAATGCCTTCATAGACCATTTCTTGCCCGTCGAGATTAGGGCATCTCGTGCTTCAGAGTTTGAGGTCCTCAAACAAGGTAGTAGGATTGTGTGGGAGTATCATATGGAGTTTTTGCGCCTGTCCAAGTATGCTATTCATATGATTCCAACTATGGAGGCTAGAGTTCGTCGGTTTGTGCAGGGCCTTGGTCCTTTGGTTATCAATGAAGCTGCCACAGCTGCTCTACATTCTGACATGAATTATGGGAAGATTGTGTGATTCGCCTAGGATACAGAGGCTCAAAAGATGAAGCTAGGGATGGATCGAGAAAGTGGTAGTAGGGCCCGGTCAGCGGGTAACTTTGGGGGTTCATTCGGAGGTGGGAGACCAGTTCCTCGGGATGGGTCATCAGGGCCACCCCAGTCTTATGTTCCGTCCTCAGTCCTCAGCTAGTGCCCCACCATTAGGGCATCATCATCAGCAGGGAGGTCTCTTTGGGGCCAGTTCAGGTAGCAGGATGTTCCATTAACCGGGTCGACCAAGAGGGAGATTCCAGCAGCAACGGAGGGCCCATGCCCTAAGTGTGGGAGGTTTCATTCCGAGCCCTGTTACTTGGACATGCCGGTATGTTATGGATGTAGGATGAGAGGCCATATTCAGCGAGACTGTCGTACATCCAGTCATGGCAAAGGTAGGGGCACCACCCATCCATCCAGCTCTTCAGCTCCTACATCTTCAACACACCCTCCAGCCCGCGGCCCTCACGCACCAGCAGGGCGCGGTGCAACTAGGGGTAGCGCACGGGGTTAGGGAGGACCTAGCCGATTCTATGCCTTGAGTGTTCGTCAGAGTGCAGAGGCTTCTCCAGATGTCGTCACAAGTATTTTGACTGTTCAATCCCATGAGGTGTATGCTCTTATTGATCTCGGGTCTTCTTTATCATATGTCACTCCTTATATTGCTTCAAGCTTTAGGATAGAACCATAACAACTTCATGAGCCATTCTCAATATCTACTCCGATTGGTGAATCTATTACGGCCGCGCGGGTCTATAGGAGCTGTGTTGTCACGGTGCGTGGCCGGAATACCACGACCGATCTTATTGAGCTAGGAATGATTGATTTTGATGTAATAATGGGAATGGATTGGCTCATTCATGCTTTTCCAAACACGACTGCCGAACCAGAATCATGAGGCTTGAGTTTCCTAATGAGCCAGCTATTGAGTGGGAGGGGAATACTATTATGCCGAGATGTAGGTTTATTTCCTACCTTAAGGCCTCGAAGATGATCAGAAAGGGGTGTATCTACCATCTGGTCTGAGTTGCGGACACCACCTCTAAGGTGCCTGCTCTCGAGTCCGTGCCTATTGCGAATGTGTTCCTTGAGGTCTTTCCGGATGAGCTCCCTGGGATACCTCCAGACAGGGAGATTGATATCGGGATTAATGTATTGCCGGGCACGCAACCGATATCTATTCCACCCTATAGGATAGCACCAACGGAATTGAGGGAGTTAAATGAGAAACTGAAGGATCTTTTAGAAAAGGGTTTCATTCGACCAAGAGTGTCGCCTTGGGGCGCACCAGTTCTTTTTGTCAGAAAGAAGGATAGGTCACTGCGAATGTTTATTGACTACCGGTAGCTCAATAAAGTTACAATCAGAAACAAGTACCCACTGCCTCGGATAGATGATTTGTTCGATCAATTGCAAGGTGCTAGGTTCTTCTCAAAAATTGATTTGTGGTCCGGGTAGCACCAACTAAAGATAAGGGAGCAGGATATTCCCAAAACAACTTTTAGAACGCGATATGGGCACTTTGAATTTTTGGTAATGTCTTTTGGGCTAACCAACGCCCCAGCAGTTTTCATGGACCTTATGAATCAGGTCTTCAAGCCATTTCTTGACTCCTTTGTAATAGTCTTCATTGATGATTTCCTTGTATATTCACGAAGTCAAGAAGATCATGCTAATTACCTCAGGTCAGTTCTGCAGACTCTTCATCAGCACTAGTTATATGCAAAGTTCTCGAAATGCGAATTTTGGCTTGAATCAGTTACCTTTTTGGGCCATGTTGTCTCCAGGGAAGGGATTCGAGTCGATCCCCATAAGATCGCAGCTGTAAAGGATTGGCCTAGACCAACAACCCCGACAGAGATTCGCAGTTTCTTGGGTTTAGCTGGATATTATAGGAGGTTTGTGGAAGGATTCTCTACTCTCGCCTCCCCATTGACAAACCTGATGCAAAGCGGTCAAGTTACAGTTGTAAGATGATTGTGAAAAGAGTTTCCAGGAGTTAAAATCGAGATTAACTTCGGTGCCGGTGTTGACCTTGCCAGAAGGTGCAGAGGGGTTTGTGGTGTATTGTGATGCTTCAAGGGTTTGTCTTGGGTGTGTGGTAATGCAATGTGGTAAGGTTATAGCATATGCT
Source organism: Nicotiana undulata (assembly GCA_005239495.1). NCBI lineage: Eukaryota > Viridiplantae > Streptophyta > Magnoliopsida > Solanales > Solanaceae > Nicotiana > Nicotiana undulata. The sequence continues at coordinate 27,183 of ML255940.1, read as the reverse complement.
TCAAGGCAGCTTAAGAATCATGAAAAGAATTATCCGGCGTATGATTTGGAGTTTGCAGCAGTTGTTTTTGCATTAAAAATATGGTGGCACTATCTGTATGGGGTCCATGTGTACGTGTTTATAGACCACAAGAGTCTCCAATATCTATTGAAGCAGAAAGAATTAACGTGAGGCAAATGAGGTGGCTGGAGTTGCTTAAAGATTATGATATGGATATCTTATATCATCCAGGGAAAGCTAATGTGGTGGCGGACTCTCTTAGTCGGAAATCTATGGGTAGCTTGTCTCACTTTGAAGCAGGTCAAAGGCCATTGGCACGAGAAGTTCACCAGTTGACTAGTCTGAGAGTTTGTCTCGCGGCCTCTGGCGGAGGGGATGTTATAGTACGTAACAGAGCATAATCATCTCTTGTGGCAGAAGTCAATGAAAAGCAATACAATGATCCAGTGTTGGCGCGGCTAAAAGAGGCAATTATCAATCATAGGACCACAACGTTTTTTCTTAGCAAGGATGGCGGTGTCTTGCGGTGCCAAGGACGATTATGTGTCCCAGATGTGGATGACCTTCGACAGAGGATAATGGCAAAGGCTCATAAATCTAGATATTCCGTACACCCCGATTCTACAGATATTTATCACGACCTCAAGGAAATTTATTGGTGGAATAACATGAAGAGGGGTGTGGAAGACTTTGTGGCTAAGTTCCCGAGCTGTCAGCAAGTAAAAGCCGAACATCAAAGGCCCGGTGGGTTGGCGCAGCTTATAGAAATGCCGATGTGGAAGTGGGAGATGATAAATATGGATTTTGTGGTAGGATTACCCGGTACTCCGCACAAGTTTGACTCAATTTGGGTAATAGTGGATCGGCTCATGAAGTCAGCACATTTCTTGCCAGTTAAGTCCACCGACACTGCAGAACAATATGCTCAGTTGTATATCAAGGAAATAGTTAGGCTCCATGGCACTCCAGTTTCTATTATCTTGGATAGAGGGGCCCAATTCACAGCAAATTTTTGGAATAAAGTTCAGCAAGGTTTGGGGACGCAGGTAAATCTCAGCACAACTTTCAACCCCCTGACTGACGGACAAGCAGAGCGGACCATCCAAACGCTCGAGGACATGCTGCGTGCTTGTGTGCTTGATTTTAAAGGTAGTTGGGATGATCATTTTCCACTTATAGAATTTGCTTACAACAACGGTTTCCATGCCAGTATTCAGATGGCACCATTTGAGGCTTTGTACGATAGGAGGTGTAGGTCACCTATTGGGTGGTTCGAGGTTGGAGAGGCCAAACTACTAGGACAAGATCTCGTGCATCAAGCTATGGAGAAGGTTAGAATCATAAAGGAACGGTTAGAAACTGCTCAGAGCCGTAAAAAATCCTATTCGTACGTTCATCGCAGGGATTTTGAGTTCCTAGAAGATGATTGGGTGTTCTTGAAGGTGTCTCCCACAAAGGGGGTCATGCAGTTTGGGAAAAAGAGGAAATTGAGTCAGAGGTATGTGGGTCCATATAGAATCACTCAAAGGATAGGAAAGGTGGCGTATAGGCTGGAGCTGCCCCTTGAAATGTCATTGGTGCACCCAATGTTTCATGTGTCCATGTTGAAGAAAGTGGTTGGATACCCGTATGCCATCGTTCCTTTTGAGAGTGTTGAGGTTAACAAAGAATTATCATATGAGGAGGTTCCGGTTGATATTCTTGATAGGCAGGTCCGTAAGCTGAGAAACAAGGACATTGCATCAGTTAAAGTATTATGGCGAATTCAACAAGTCGAGGAAGCTACTTGGGAAGCTAAAAATGAAATGAAAAAGAAGTACCCTCATTTGTTTGAATAATTCAGGTAATAGTTTAGGAAGTTGTCATCTCTAAATAATTGCATTGCTTGTAAAAAATGTTGCAAAGTCACCCCACTTCCCTAATTATCTGTCCTCTTATAACTCCTTACATTATGTTGTAATTATGTTCTATTGTGTTGACTGATTATGTGAAGTACATTGAAATGTGTTTCGGGGGCTTTCTGACAGGTGGATAGGCTAATTACAAAGGAAACTCTGGCAAATTTTTTAGAAAAATTTGGGAGTTAGTTAAATTTGGGGGTTGGCATATAGTGTATTAAAACCCAAGTGATTCCCCCGATTCTCATTCGAGGGCGAATGATCTTAAGTGGGGGAGGATGTAAAGACCCGTAAAATCCTTAACCAAAATGACGCCCGCTCAGATCCCTTTAGGATTGAAAAGTACCCTGCGGGCTTAGAGAAAACCTTCCGTGAAGGGATGCAGATCTGCGGTCCACTATGCAATCGCATAACAGGTATGCGAACCGCATAGTTGCCGCATACTTGGGCAGTCCCCTTTTTCTTTTTGCCAAATTGAGACCAGCTATGCTGCAGGTTTGCGGACCTCATAACCGAAATGCGATCGCATTTCGGACCGCAAACCTGCGTCGGGGCATCTATTTTCCTAATTTTAAAACCCGACCCCCAAACTTATATAACACACCTTTCCCATCTTTTTAGCCATTTTCTGATAATTTAGAGTGAGAAGAGAGTGGGTTCTAGAAAGAGAAGGTCCCAATCCCCTCAAATTGATCCTCCATCACAACTCAAGCTTGGAACTAATCAAGTAGGACACCAATTTCTTCCCTCCGAGAGGTAAGCTTTTACCACACCAACCTTAATTTCCATATTTTAGTTAAAATGGACCATAGATAGGTTAGTTCATGGGGAATAAAGATAGAAACCTTTCATGCATGTAATCAAGTAATCCTAAACTAGTAAGGGGAAATGGGGTAGAGTAATTATTCACTAAAAAGGGGCCATGCACTCTTAATGAACACCTAATGTTTGATACAATGATAAAGTGAACTCAAGCCAAGATCGTTATTCCTAATTTTGGGTTTGATTGTGCCACTTTGTGAATTAGATTAAAGGTGCTAAAAGGTTCGGTGAATTGTGGTAGAAATTAAGGAAAAGTCCAATCGAGGTATGTATGGCTAACTCTAATCTTCATAGAATAAAACCGTTGGTGTTAAAATATACGATATGCATTCCCTTGATTGATTCTCTAAAGAGTAAATGGGTTTTATGTGTTAAGTGGAGAAATTCTTGCTTTCATGCTATTCTATGTTGCTACCATGCCGTTATGCTATTTTAAAGTATTAATTGTGATCATTATGTTCCTTCTTTTGCTATGTGTACGACTCCTCTTATGTGATGGTTTTAGTTAATGTGAAAGATGAGTTTATGATATGGTTGAAGAGAGGAATGTAACCCAAGAAGGTAGATATGCCCAAGTGCCAAGAACCGTAAACTAAATGATGAGAAGAGTAGTGAAATAAAAGATATGGCAGAAATAGGACTCCATGATGTACACATGGTGGTAATTGTATTGAGAATATGATATTGATAATGTCTCACTGTTCAATGTGGGATGGCTTAGCCGGTATGGCAGAGACCGGAATCCGTGTGATAAAGACACGGTGGTAATTATGAAAGTATGATGACGATAATGTCCCACTGGTTCAAGTGAGATGGCCTAGCCGATCAGGCAGAGATCGGACTCCGCGTGATAACGACATGGTGGAAATTATAAAGCTATGATGTTGTGATGTCTCACTTAGGATGGCTTAGCCGGTCGGGCAGAGACCGGACTCCCTGTGATAACGGCACAGTGGTATATTAAATAGTAAAGGCACTTGGCTTTAAAATATTTTAACCAACAAATGGCAAAACGGGATAAGAAAACATGGTGACTCTTATTTGTGTTTCCCCTATTTCTGTAAATTGTTATATAAGGTCTCTAATTGTGTTACTACATGTTTGATGTTTATTCTATCTAGAGTAGAGTTTGTTCAAACATACTAGTACTATTCAATGGTACTAACGTCCCTTTTGTCGGGGGCGCTACATCGTCTTATGGATGTAGGTGGCTCTGTAGCTGGTAGCTCAGAGCATCGATAGTGGTGCCCTCTCCTCCTCCTTAAAACAGTTCTGGTAAGCCCCATTTCCTCCTGGGGCCGTGTGTAAATCTATGTTGCTCTGTTTTGTATATGTTGTTATATTTCAAGGTATAGACGGGGCCTTGTCGCCGGTAGAATTATTTCCATCTTCCTTATTTCTAGAGGCTCCGTAGACACTTATGTGGGTCGTGTATATTTTGGGTAGTTGTTGGGTTAACACGTAACTGTAATCCCATTTCTTAAATGTTGTAATCAGTATGTATATTTTGGGAAACCTAAATGTTGGTATCGGTATATAAGAAAGAATGGGTTAACATCATGAATGTATGTGTTTTATTTATCTCCTGCTAACTCAGTAAACAATGTTATGGTATAAACTCGGGGAGTAAATGAGTCGGGTAGGAACAGCTAAGCAGGCTTTATTGACTAGGTTCACTCGGTTAAGCGCCGATCGGGTTCCCCCAGGGTTAGGGCGTGACATCGCACATATTGGGGTGAGGCGGTAGGGCCGCTTTTTGTAGGTATTGGTATTGTTCTTACACCTCTACCCACACATATTGGGGTGAGGCGGCAGGGCCGCTTTGTGTCGTATTGGTATCATTGTTGCTCCTCCACCTGAATACATTGGGGTGAGGCAGCGGGGCCGCTTTGTTTAAAGATGACTACAAAGGTTCTCGTCATAAAATATATTGATATTATTGACAGCTCTATATAAATCTTCTTTGGCTCTAACGACTATCTATGCTATTCTATTGTCACCGTGATTCATCATATTTATGCTGTATTTCCAAGTTCATGATTAGGTGTTTGGTTTTCATACTAGTACTATTCGGCATGTACAAACTCCCTTTTTCCGGGGCGGTGCATCTTTAATAGATGCATGTGGTTCCACAACGGAGGATATTGACCAGTGATAGCAGTACTAAATCTTCCCAGCTGCTTTGGTGATCCCCATCTCATTCCGGCGTTGTGCATCTTTTGTTTCGTGTCTATTACTATTTTTTGAGGTATAGTAGGAGCCTTGTTCCAGCACTATCACCGTACTCTTTTGTTTCTATTAGAGGCTTCATAGACATAGTGTGGGTGACATGTTTGTGTGGGGAAATTCAAACTAGTAATGTTGTAATTGTATCACACGTTCCACATCAAACTATTAAAGAGTATGTATTTTGAAACTTATAAATGATGTAACTTCTGATAATGAATTGGTGTTGTTGTTTACTTGATCCTCCTAATTGCCTAATTAATAGATTGGATATTATTGTTATTCATGAGTAAGTTCGAGTAGAAGGTATTGTATCGGCTTGTTTGGATGTGTAATTTGGTTGAGCTTCGGTCGTGCTTCCCGAGTTCGGGACGTGACAAGCCTGAAACTGATCAACCAGTTCCTTAACCCGAGTGTGGATCCTAATCGGAAGCGGTCCATTGTCATCATCGATCCGGAGGATGCCTGGGTTATTTCCTCCCCCATAGGGGTGGCTAGTTATCTCCAGTGCCTAGTGACCGAAGAAGACCAGGACAAAATGAACGAGGTAGACGTGCCCTGCATGTTAAATGAAGCACAACAAGAGTCGAACTGGGTTACTCTAGATAACTCTTGAGGATTTCAATTTTTCCTCTTATACTTGAACTAATTCATTGAAAATCCTAATATATTTCTTCGTACTTGTCGGCCTCGGTGCTTCACCACGGAACTTTCCTCCAGTATCGGGATAAGCTGGACCAAATTGAAGTCGAAGTTAGAGAGCTTATTGAGAAGAGAGACACGTACACACTTCTCAGTGAGCAACGCGAAGGAGAGGTTAAGAGACTTTGAGCTGAGTTGGAAATGGCTCGGAAAGAACACGCCGACCTGGTTGAACAGGTAAAAATATTTGAAGTTAGTGACGATGAGCTAGACACGGTGAATAATTGCTGAAATCCGCCGGTCCAATAGAAGATTGATCGAATCGACCAACTTTGAGCCGATATGGATGCAGTCAAGGTTAAGGCCGAAGAGTGGATAGGCAGGATGGACTGCCTGTCTTTTATAAAGGCGACTTCCCAGGCGTAGTGGACCTCGGCAGAGGCCCATCATCGAGCGACGAGAAGGCTGAGGCACAGTCCCAAAAGATTGAGGAGCTCCAGTCTCAGCTAAGCTCGGTTGTTTCCGATTAAGAGACCCACGCCAAGGAGCTTAACGAGACCAAGTCGGTGGTTAAAGTAACCAAAGCCGATGCCAACGATATGGTGGCCCAGTATATAGCCGATGTCTAGGCATACGAGGGCCTCCTGAAAGATATTATCGAGTACGTGAAGTGTTAGTCCCAAAGGGAGGTCCTCGAGGAAGATCGTGCTCGGGGTTTTGATTTGTCGGCTGAGGTAAAAAATTCTAAAGGGCTCGAGGCTGAAGCCAAGAAGTTGGTGTTGTCCTGAGGGAGAATAAGACTCCAAGGATTCGGGCAGATCCGGGGGCAGAGAAGACTCCGATGGTCCCGGTGATGAGGAGGGCTCCGGTGGAGACCAAGCTGTTTAAATGCCTTGTAGTTTTTTTCCTTGATTATGTACTTTTGTACCTTTTTGTCGAGGCCTTTTCGCCTTTGTAAATATCCTTTTTTATATGTATAAGGCTCTTTTTCCCTTCGACATATTTTTCTTTTCACTTTTTTTATATGTGTAAAGATCTTTCTTTTCACTTTTTTCTTTATGATTGTGAAGAATGCCTTAGCACGTAACAATTAGGTCTTGTTCGGAGGTTCGAACATGCCTTGCTCTCGATATTACTTTGTATAAGACTCGTGAGGAGGGGGGGGGGTCGGTATGACTGGAAGCTTTCCCAAAGTACTTAAAAAAATTTAGATTACAATTTGTCGAGGGTAGACTTTTGAATCGGTTTAGAAATTTCGAATGCCTTATTTTTTTGGTTATGGGTATTGGACGTCTTCGAGCTATTTTAAGATAACCGTAGCCTTTCTAGTTTGTGTGTTGCCCAGTGGGCGTGTTACCCCGAGTCATCCGGGCTTAACATATATAACTTTCCTCGAATAGGGGTGGCTATATCCTTTAAAGTTCGGGCATTGCCAAATACGATTTGTGCCCCTAGGCTTCATTATCTCGGGCTGTCCGAATCTGCCTTGATTGGAAGTCCCCATGTGAGGTGGCCCTTGGGATCGATGCCTTTAGGGGATCAAATGTAAGAAAGAAAAATTTTCAAGGGGCAAAATATTCATCCCCAAGGTAGAAACTTCCTTTCAATTTTGTTCGTAATATACAAAGTCATGTGTTCAATCTTTGTGTCCGAGCTCGGGCGGTCTATGTGGGCACGATTCATTCGACTATTTGGCCCATATAGTAAATCATATCGATCGAGCCTAGACTATTCGAGCACAAAAATGCTTTCCCTGCCAAAATTATTATCTGAGGGTGATGCCCCCCAGTGTTGGAGGATCATAGAGCACCCTCAAATACTATTGAAAACCGGTCTTCGATTCTAAGTTAGCAAGATCAACTATTGCCTCGTTAAAAAACTTTATGAAAAACTCATTTAGGACAAAACCGGTTCAAGGGGAAAAGAGTGCAACGCGTGCTTTCAAACCTAAAAAATTGTATCCTTCTTCGATGGTCACCTACAAGTGTTAGCCCAAAATGTAAATAAATAAAAGAAGTAAATGGGGTCTTACCTTAGCAGTAATATTGTTTCAAGTGAGTTATGTTCCAGTTGTTTTGTAGTCGCTCACCGTTCATTGCTCCGAGATTGTATGAACTTTTTTTGCTGATCTCGATAATTTGATACGGACCTTCCCTGTTCGGTCCTAGCTTCCCTTTGTTTGGATTACGGGTGTTTAATGTGACCTTCTATAACACTTAAGTCCCCGACATTGAAGTGTCGAAGGTTATCTCTCCTATTTTACCTCTTGATCCGTTGTTTTTAGCGGCCAATCTGGCGAGGGTGGCTTCGCGCCTTTCATCTAACAGTTCCAGGCTCATATTCATGGTATCGTTGTTAGATTCTTCGGTCGCATATCGAAACTTGAGACTTGATTCTCCGACTTCGACCGGTATTAGAGTTTTGGATCCATAAACCAATGAGAATGGGGTGGCCCCGGTACTGGACATCAAGGTCGTATGGTAAGCCCATAGGACTTCGGGCAATATTTCTTTCCATTTTCCTTTGGCGTAGGTCAATCTCTTTCTGAGGTTTTGGAGTATGGTTTTGTTTGTGGACTCCGCTTTCCTGTTCCCTATTGATAGGATTCTTTTGATCTTATGATATTCGAGAAACTTGCTTACTTTACTGCCGATGAACTGCTTCCCATTGTCACACACGATCTTGGACGGCATTCCGAACCGACATATTATGTGGTCCTAAATGAAATTAGTGACTTCCTTCTCCCTGACTTTCTCAAACGCCTGGGCTTTCACCCATTTAGAAAAATAGTCAGTCATAAACAATATAAATTAAGCCTTACCGGGTGACTTTGGAAGGGGGCCGGCGATGTCCATCCCCCATTTCATGAACGGCCAGGGTGACAAGACCGAATGTAGCAGCTCCCTGGGCTGATGAATCATCGAAGCATGCCTTTGACATCCTTCGCATTTTCGTATGAACGCTTTCGTGTTCTTTTCCATGTCGATCCAATAGTAGCCGACTTTAATTATTTTCCAAACTAACAATTTGGTGCATCGCAAGTGCCTTTGTGTATTTCCCTCACAACATATTCGGTATCTCCTGGTCCTAGACATATTCCGAGTGGGACATCAAATGTTCTCCGGAATAGTGTATCATCGTTGGACAGGCCGAACCATGCCGCCTTTATATGAGAGTCCTCGATTGCTTAGGGTCTGAGGGAAATTTTTTGGTCTTAAGATATTCTGTATGTTTGTTTCTCAAGTCCCAAGTTAGTCTTGTTGAGTTTATCTCGGCGTGACTTTCTTCCACTACCGATTTCATGAGTTGTACGACCGCCCCCAAGTTGAACTCATCGCCGTCGACCGACGATCCCAAGTTAGCAAGGGCATCGGCCTCGCTGTATTGATCCTGAGGCACATGTTGGAGAGTCTAATCCTTGAACCGATGTAACATTACATGTAGTTTATCCAGGTATCTTTGCATTAGTTCCTCTCTGACTTCGAACGTCTCATTAACTTGGTTCACCACAAGGCGGGAATCGCACTTAGCTTCGATCACCTTTGCCCCCAAGCTTCTAGCAAGTTCGAGAACTGCAACCATGGCCTCATACTCTCCCTCACTATTAGTTAATTTTGCAGTCATGATAGATTGTCTAACTACATTACTTGTTGGTGGATTCAATACAATGCCAAGTCTGGACCTCTTTGTGTTCGAGGCGCCGTCCATAAAAAGTATCCAGATTCTCGAAGAAGTCCCCAAGTTAAACAACAACTCTCTTTCGGGCTCCAGTATTAGGTCGGCATAAAGTTGGCCACAAAGTCTTTCAAAATTCGAGACTTAATGACGATCCGAGGCTGATATTTGATGTCATACCCACTGATCTCTACGACCAATATGGCCAACTGTCACGAGAGCTCGAGTTTATGCATTACATTCCTCAATGGGTAAGTGGTTACGACACATATGTGGTGACATTGAAAGTACGGTTTTAACTTCCTAGAGGAGCTTAGAAAAGAGAGCGCCAACTTTTCCAGGTGAGGGTATCTATTTTTGGCCTCGCCAAGAGTCCCACTAACATAGTAAATTAGAAATTGTGTACCTTTCTCTTCCCGGACCAAGACTCCACTTACCGCGATCTCTGATACTGCCAAGTACAGGTATAGCTGTTGTTTGTCTTCGACGTGTGAAGCAGCGGTGGGCTCGATAGATATCACTTGAGCTCTTCCAAGGCCCGATGGCACTCGGGGGTCCATGAGAAGTTATTCTTTTTCTTCAACAATGATAATAAACGGTGGCTCTTGTTGGATGACCTCAAAATAAATCATCCTAAGGTGGCTATGCGTCCGGCTAACGTTTGTACGACATTCACGTTGTTCACAATAGTGATATCTTCATTGGCCTTGATCTTATCGGGGTTGATCTTGACTCACTAGTTGGATACCATGAATCCAAGGAATTTACTGGACCCAACACTGAATGCACATTTCTCCGGGTTCAGCATCATATTGTATTTTTTCAATATGCCGAAGGTTTCCTACAAATGTTTCAAATGGTCCTCTGATCGTAGGGACTTAACCAACATATCGTCAATGTAAACCTTTGTCAATTTTCCTATTTGTTCTTCGAACATCCGATGTAAGAGGCGTTGGTAAGTGGCTCCGACCTTTTACAGTCTGAACGACATCACATTATAGCAATAGGTGCCATACTTGGTGATGAAGGAAATTATTTCTCGATCATCTGGGTCCATCCGAATTTGGTTGTACCCGGAATAAGCGTTGAGAAAACTGAGGATCTCGTGGCTGTCCATTGCATCGATCATGTGATCGATGTTAGGCAAAGGGAAATATTCCTTAGGAAACACTTTATTCAAGTCTTTATAATCCACACACATTCTTAATTTGTTCCCTTTTTTGGGGACTACTACTACGTTTGCTAACATGTCCGGGTATTTAACCTCCTAGATGGACCCAATTTTAAGGAGTTTAGATACCTCGTCCTTGAGAAAGCATGCTTGACCTCGGACTTGGGTCTCCTCTTCTGCTTGACCAGGTGGAACCTTGGGTCCAGGCTTTGCTTGTGAGTGGTTATTTCCGGCGGGGATCCCTGTCATATCAAGGTGGGACCAAGCGAAACATTCTTTGTAAGCTATAAGAAATTGAATGAGTTTTTTCTGAGCTCGGGATTCAACCCCGTGCCCAGGTATACCTTTTGATCGGGCAAGTGTTCGATTAGTACGACTTGCTTCAGTTCCTCGACCATTGATTTAGTAGCGTCGGAATCCTCGGGAGCTAGGAAAGACATGCGAGCCCCATAATTGTCGTCCTCACCCATCTCCCGCTTCTCCTATTGGGACGGAGTCAGTGTCAATAGTTGCTATTTGGTTTCTCCCTTGGTGACTTGACCCAGCTCCTTCAGTTACGAAAGTGTTGATATCGGGACCACCTCGTCGACAGTGAACATCTCTTTGGCAAACGGTTGTTCTCCGTAAACGTTATTATTCCTCCCGGCGTCAGGAACTTCGACACCTGGTGCAGAGTTGAGGGTTTTACCCTCATGTTGTGAATCTGTAGTCTTCTGAACAGAGCATTGTACGTCATGTCCCCTTCGATCACATAGAACTTTGTTTCATTAATGGTCTCGGCAGTGTTCACTGGTAATGTTATCTCTCTTAAGTGGTCTCACATGCCATGTTGACCTAGTTTAGGACTAGGACCGCAAGCACAATCTGATCTTGAAGGCCGGGCTATTTCAAGACCCTCAATCTGATGATGTTGGCCGAGCTACCTAGATCAATTAACACACGCTTAACTCAAGATTTATTTATGAGTATTGATATTACCAGTGCATCATTTTGGGGCTGCATGATCTCCTCAGTGTCTTCGCCGTTGAAAGATAAGGTTCCTTTCTGAACCTAATCCCGAGTCCATTTTCCCCTTGTGATAGATACTTTGGTGCGCTTCAGCTGTTTAACCAATGAATTAGATTCTTTACCAAAACTATTTTTAGAAGAACACGGGTTTCTCATAACCAAGGAATATACTAATAATTGTATGTAAATTCGTAAATAGAAAGCAGTAAGATGCGTAAAAAGTATGTATATTGCAATAGCAGTTCGAATGTGTCCTTACAAGTTATATTTTACTCCCTTTTATAGGGAATTTCTTAACATAACGTCTACTTTTTCAGTGATCGATCATTAATGACTAATAATGGCATTAGTGTAACGTTACAATGATTAATCGTACCTGTTGTGTGAAGATTGTGTAACGTTTGGCTCATTAATTGAAGATCCCGAATCTGCCATGTATCTTGCCTTGATTCATATTGACCGTGTCTCTTCATCTTCTCGATTAGGTTGAGATTCCCATATCTGATTAGCCCGTGGGTATATTGTTCCCCTCCTCTTTATCTCGTACCTCTTCGTAGAGTCCTGTCCATCTGTCATGATTTCATTTCTCCACATAGATCGCTGAGTCATCATAATTGTTACACGCGTGAAGCTCATTTTTACCAATATAGATAGCCCCCCTACTTACCATTTATTTATCGATTAATATTTTGTAAGTGGATACTCATTTATGGCGGGAATATTTTTCCGCTGCTTCACTCGTACATTGCATCCATCTCTAAATTTATGCATCACTAGTCACTTCCATTTAATGCCCGTGCAACGTGGCATTTCCGGGTTGGTTCTGCAATTACTCAGCACCTTTTAGCGCTTTTTGCGGCTGCATCAGTCACAAAGTGAAAGCTTCAATTATGACTTTCACATCACTGTTTTTCCATTTTTTGACGGTTGCCTTCAGGTATAAATATCCCTTTTCCTTTCTTTACTTTCACGAAAAACTTCCGACCTTTTTTATTTATTTGTAAGTTCTTCATTCTTCATAAATATGTCTTCTTCAAACCAACAATCTAGGAAAGTCATTAATGTTGATGAATTGACTCCCTCTTCTACTCCAACTCGGAGTAGGAGAGGCAGTAGGCTTAGGAGCTTAGGTTCTACCCCTTCCAGGGGTGCTTCTTCTTCTCATGTTACTCCCCCATCTTCTTCTAGGTCTTCTGTTTCTTTATCTTCTTCAGGGGATAGGGCTTCGAGATCTTTGTCAAAGAGTATAGGACATAGTGAACTGCTTCGCGAGCCGAGGGTCAATGAAATTATCCCCGCGGAGTTTGCTTTTTCCAAGGATACTCAGGCCATGCGCGAATAACTTTCTTTAATATCTTCGCATGATAGTGCTGAACTTTATCCTACTCAGATAACAGAGGGCTTGGTGCCTCTTGTACGCAGGGATTGTTCTTGGAAGCCTGATTTTCCTGTTATTGTTCCTAGCGATAACGAAAGAATAACCTCTTACAAAATTGGGTATTCTTAGTTTATACTTACCCTTTCACATTAGGATTCAAGCCTCCAATCGACCCTATTATTATCGAGTTTTGTCAATTTTTCAAAATTTGTCTGGGACAAGTCGATCCTCTTGTTTGGTGAGTTGTCGCATGCCTTAGGTATTTGGCCAATTTTGCTTCCGCACCCTTCACTTTTAATCATATTATTCACCTCTATTCTCCGATGTTGTTACACCAAGGAGTGTTTACTCTTGCGAAAAGGAGCAAAATGGTGTTAGTTACTCCATATGATGACAAAGACGGAGGGTGGTATGCCTAGTATGTTGCTGTCCCTACTGCAGGTTTAGTAGGTGAAGAAAATCTCCCCTTTCCTGAGAAGTGGAATCTTTCAAGTGAGTACAATTTTTCTCACTTTCCTTTCCTTTGTTTTGATAAATTATTAGTTCTGTGACTGTTTCTTTTTTCTTTACAGCAACCATGGGAACCGTTAAGAATGTCTCCGGTTTCCGTGATTGCGTAGAAAAACTCTTGTTGATTGCTCCATTAGAAGAACGTTCGTGGAAGTACCTCTCTGGGTGGTTCGGTTGGAAGGTTAAGACCCACGGTAAGTAAAAACAAATTCTTACTTATTTGCTTTTTGAGCTTTATCTGATTCCTTTCATTTGTTAGGGTTTCCCGCTCGTGGTATTTCTGCTGCGGCTGTGTCCGCTTCAAGGTTGTCCCTGGCAAAGTCCCAGAAGATCATTGTTGGTTCCTCCTCATCGAAAATAAAAGCAAGTGGGTCGAGGACCTTAGAGGAGGTAGAGGAAGAGGACGGTTCGCTAGTCCACAAGTCACGTAGGAGGAAGGTGGTCTTTGACAATGAGTCTGCACCTGTTGTTGACCCTCCCGTGCCTGAATCCGAACTTTCTGCCCCTAAGAATGCGACTCCCTCTCCTGTTCGTGAATCCGTTGATCTCCTGTTCCGTGAAGGTTTTGGTACCATTTCTGATGAAGCCCCTCTTGCTGTTTTCTCCCCTCCTACTCCTAAAGAATTTCCTTCAATTTCTCCCGTTATTGTTTTTGCTCCCATGGCTATTCCTGCTCCTGTTGTTGCTTCTGTTCCCGTGGCTATTTCTGCTTCTCAGCCTACTATGCCCGTGGCTCCTTCATCTGTCCCCGCTTCCATGCCTTGTGCTGTAGAAGTAGGGTCTTCCAGCAGGGGGGAGATGAGGCAAGTTATAATAGAAGTTCCAGCAACGGGCAACCTCTTGAAAAAGTCGGGCCATGATGATGTATGGTTAAAGCCATTGATAGACCCGACTAAAAGTTCTAAGCTGGAAAGCCACAGTACCCTGACTTGGATGAACGAGATTGTGCACTCGTCCTTAAAGGTAAAACTCTCTTTTAATACGTACTTACATATGCTCTTACCATATCTAATTTATCTTTTTCTGTAGATCAATCTTGTAGGCACATAGTTAATGAAGAGGGTCGTTCAGATGGAGCAAGCATCAAAGGATTTCCAAATCGAGGATATCAATTGGAAGGAGCAGTATGAGAGTTTACAGCTGGACATGGAGGCAATGGAGGAGGAAAAATGTACCTTGGAGCGGCGTGTTAGAGTTGTTGCAGCAGAACTGGCCATCGAGAAGGTGTCTTCGAACTAGGCAAGCAAGGACAAAAGTGTCCTAGAGTCTTCATTTGCAAAGCAGCTTTCCTGTGCCACAGAGGAGATTAGGAGCTTGAAGGCTTTGTTAGACCAAAATGAGGTGTATTCTGGTGAACTTGTACAAATACTCACCCAAACCTAGGAGGACCTCCGCAACTCTTTAGAAAAGGTCCGGTTTATGGAATGATCCTTCACTCATTTACAGGCCTCTCACGACATTGCTGTGGCTGAAAGAGATGAGTTCAGAGCTAAAGTTGAACAGTGGGAGAAAGATTATGAAGCTCTTGAAGACAAAGCTTATGTTGATGTTAGCTGGGCTTATCTGAACGCCCGCCTTGACACATTGACGGAAATGGGCCAAGAGGGTTTTGACTTGGAAACCAAAATTGCTAAAGCCAAAGAGACGATTGAGAGGTCTCGGCAAAGTCAGAACCTTTATTCACCTGAGGTTGAGGTCCCTGTTGCTCATATCTCCCCATCTCAAGCTGCTCCTCCTCCCAGTGAAGAAAACCCCCCATCTGGAAAAGTTTAAAGAATTTGTTTTTTTTGTATCAATTGGTGGTTACCCCCAGTTCCATCGGGGGTAAAGTTGGATCCTATGTAAGTCCCCAACCGACAACTTAGGGGCAACCAATGTATAAATAAATCTGGCTTAGACTAAGTTAACACTTAGTTTACTTTGCCGTAATATATTAATATCAATATCATCATGGTTTTAGCTTTCTTTGAGTTTTTGTTTTACTCTCAAGTCTTTGCATGCTTTCTTTTTGAGGTTTTTATTTTACCTCAGAGTTTTTGATTTTGCATTAAAAATGCTTATATTGTTCGTACCTTTTCGTAACACGCACAATTTTATAAAAGAGGGCCCTTTTTTGATCGACACTTAATGAAGAAGACGTCTCAACTTCATAATGGTGTAAATATGCAAAAGAGAGATAGGAATTTTCACATGTTTTTTTAACAATGCTTTGAAGACATTTTTCTCCTTGAACTTTCATAACATTTCACATGTGTTTATGTATCGGTTATAACTCACTTTGCAACTGTTTTTTCTTTTAACAGATTCGATATAACCTTGCACTCATAACTGTTTTTCTTTTGCAATAGTTTTTTCGAATTAGTACAAGGGGATAACTGTTTTTGTTTACAACAGTATTAAATATAAGGGTATGAATTTTTACCCATAACTGTTTTTATTGATAACGTTTTTCAATTAAAGACAAGGGTAATGCTTTTTCATCCGTAACTGTTTTTATTCACAACAGTTTTCTGAATAAGTACAAGGATAATGATCTTTCATCCGTAACTGTTTTCATTTATAACAATTTTCTGAATAAATACAAGGATAGTGATCTTTTATCCACAACTGTTTTCATTTATAACAGTTTTCTGAATAAGTACAAGGATAATGATCTTTCATCCGTAACTGTTTTCATTTATAACAATTTTCTGAATAAATACAAGGATAGTGATCTTTTATCCACAACTGTTTTCATTTATAACAGTTTTCTGAATAAGTACAAAGATGTGCATTTTTAATCGTAACTAATATTCTGCTTTTTACCTGAACACTCATTTACATTTACGAATCTGTTTTTCGAAGGTTTTGGAGTCATGCTTTGTGTTTTGAGTCTTTGGCTCTTTGATTTTGCTCATAGTACTTGACTTGTTGGGAAGATGGATCTTCAGGCTCGAGCTTCGACTTTTTGATAGTCTTCTTTGCTTCATCTTTTCCTTCCATACTATATGTTCCCCCAAGTGTTAGAGCTTTGAAGAATGAAATCTCGAGCACTTGACTATTCCTTCCTTGTGGTCCTTTTCCTGAAAAGGAAAAACATACGGGACTCGAAGGTATATAGTTTTTAGATGATGACTGTTTAACCCTTAAAAACGTCCATCAGAAAGTTGTAACACTAGACCGAGAATTCAGTTACTTCCTCGTGTCTTTGTAGGTCTAATATCATCATTTGGTGATGGGTTAGCTTTTTGCCTATCATCTAAAATGGTTTGTATAATTTTAATTGTACAAAAGTAAAATCGAACGTAATGATACCTTACCGGGGGTATTCCTTTTACTCAGAAGTAGTACTTCTTCAAATGAACAACATTCCAACTAGTTGGTAGGATTCTGCCGTTCATAGCCTCCAGCTCATAAGCGACTTTTCCAGCAATGCCACGGACTTTGTAAGGTCCTTCCCAGTTCGGATTTAGCTTTCCTGCACCAGCTTCCTTTGTTGATTGGAAGAATTTTTTGAGAACGAAGTCCCCAATTTTGAAATATCTGAGGTGAGATTTTCTGTTGTAATATCGCTCTATAATTTGTTTTTGGGCCGCCATACGTATTAGTGCAGCTTCTCTTCTTTGCTCGAGAAAGTCCATATTTGTCCTTAACTCGTCGTTGTTTTATTCTTCTCTTGATGTTATAAACCTCGTGCTTGGTTCGCCAATTTCCACCGGTATTAAAGCTTCCGAGCCGTAAACAAGTGCGAATGGAGTCTCTCCCATGGCTATTTTTGCAGTAGCCCTATAAGCCCATAATACTGCCGGTAGCTCGTCGGGCCAGTTTTCCTTGGCTTTTTCCAACCGTTTCTTTAGGTTGTTGACGATGACTTTGTTTGTTGATTCGTCTTGCCCATTAGCCACGGGGTGATATGGTGATGAAGTGATTCGTTTGATTTTCCAACTTTTGAAGAATTCTGAGATTTGTAAGCCTATGAATTGCGGGACATTGTCACATACGATCTTCTTCGGTATTCCAAAGAGGCATATTTTGTGTCGCCATATGAAGCTTTTCACTTCTTTTTCTCGCACCTGTTTAAAAGCGTCTGCCTCTACCCACTTTGTAAATAATCAGTTAATACGAGTAAGAACCGTACCTTTCCTTTAGCTGGGAGAAGGGGTCCTACTATGTCCATGCCCCATTTCGTGAATGGCCATGGTGATAGCACTGGGTGAAGTAACTCTGCTGGTCGATGCATGTTGTTAGCATACCGTTGGCATTTGTCGCATTTGGCTATGAAGGTTTTAGCCTCTTCTTCCATTTTTGGCCAATAGTACCCTGCTCTGACTAGGGTTTTGACTAAGGATCTTGCTCCTGCATGGTTTTCGCATTGTCCTTCATGTACTTCCTTCATTACGAAATTCGTTTGATTGGGTCCGAGGCACTTTTCTACGGGACCGCCAAACATTTTGCGGTATAAAGTATCACGAATGAGGCAGTACCGTGCAGCTTTTAGGCGAAGTGCTTCAGCTGCTTTTTTATCTTCGCGTACGGTACCATTATGCAATAAATTTAAAAGTTTGTTTCTCCAATCCCAGGTTAAATTGTTGAATGTTACCTCGTTTTTGTTTTGGTCTATTTCTGAGTGAAATAGGTGTATGACAATTGCATTGTCTTTATTTGTCACTTCCACAACTGCTGCGAGGTTAGCTAATGCATCCGCTTCTGCATTTTCCTCCCTGGGTATTTGTGTAACCTTCCATGTTTGGAATTTTCTTACTAGGTCTCGTGCCTTTTCCAAATATTGTTGCATCCGGGCCTCTCTAGCGGTGTAAGTCCCCTGCATCTGGTTCACCACTAGTTGAGAGTCACTTTCGATCACGATCTGCTCGATTGAGAGTTCTCGTGCCAATTCAAGACCTGCAATGAAATCGTCGTACTCTGCTTCATTGTTAGTTATGGGATAACATTTAATAGCTTGTCGTATCTTTTCACCCGTAAGTGATATTAAAACAATTCCCAGGCCAGCTCCTTTTACATTAGAAGAGCCGTTTGTAAATAGGGTCCATATTCCTGGATTAGCCCTGTTAAAAAGTTGTAACTCTCTTTCCAAGTTGTAACTCCCTAAAAGGGTCATCAATGTAGATGAACTGACTTCTTCTTCTGCTCCAACACGGAGTAGGAGGGGCGGTAGGCTTAGGAGCTTAAGTTCTACTCCTTCCAGGGGTTCTTCTTCTCATTCTTATCCCCCTCCATCTTTTAGGTCTAATATTCCTTCCTCTTTTTCGAGGGATAGGGCTTTCTTCAATGTTTTCTCATGAACCACTTCATCAAAGAGTAGAGAACACAATGAACCACTTCATCAAGTTCTATTCCTTCCTCTTCGTCAAAGAGTAGAGAACACAATGAACCACTTCATGAGTCTAGAGTCGATGAGATTGTTCCTGCGAAGTTTTCTTTCTCCAAGGATAGTCAGGCTATGAGTGAGCAGCTTTCTTCAATGTTTTCTCATGACAGTGCGGACCTTTATCCTCCCATAATAACAGAGGGTTTAGTGTCTCTCGTACGCAGGGATTGTTGTTGGAAGCTTGATTTTTCTGTTGTTCCTAACGATAACCAAAGAATAACCTCTGACAAGACTGGGTATTCTTATGTATATACTTATCCCTTCATATCAGGATTCAAGCCTCCCATCGACCCTGTTATCATCGAGTTTTGTCGATTCTTCAAATTTTGTCTGGGACAAGTGGGTCCTCTTATTTGGCGAGTAGTCGCGTGCCTTAGGTATTTGACCAATTTAGCTTTCGTACCCTTTACTTTCCATCATCTTATTCACCTCTATTCTCAAATGTTGTTCCTCCAAGGAGTGTTTACTCTCGTCGCCAGGATTAAAAGGGTGTTAGTTACTCCAGATGATGACAAACACAGAGGATGGTATGTCCGGTATGTTGCTGTCCCTACTGTAGGTTTAGTAGGTGAAGAAAACTCTCCTTTTCTGAGAAGTGGAACTTTGCACGTGAGTACAGTTTTGCTCACTCTTCTTTCCTTTGCTTTTGATAAACTATCAGTACCGTGACTATTTCTTTTTCTTTTGCAGCAACCATGGGAACCGTTGAGAATTTCTCCAGTTTTCGTTA
Source organism: Nicotiana undulata (assembly GCA_005239495.1). Taxonomy (NCBI): domain Eukaryota; kingdom Viridiplantae; phylum Streptophyta; class Magnoliopsida; order Solanales; family Solanaceae; genus Nicotiana; species Nicotiana undulata. Next base: position 7,755 of record ML255940.1, on the reverse strand, counting down.
TTGGGTAGAAAAACTCTTCGTTGAAGCACCTCTTTGTCAGGTTTTGTTGGAAGGTTAAGAACCATGGTAAGTGAAGTTTTTTGTTTTTACTTCTTCCCCTTTTGAGCTTTATTTGATCCCTTTAGGGTTTCCTGCTCGTGAAATTTATGTTGCGGATGTGTCCGCTTCAAGGCTGTCCCTGGCTAAGGCCCAGGAGATCATTGTTGGTTCCTCCTCGTCGAAAAGAAAATCAAGTGGGTCCAAGACCTTAGAGGAGGAAGAGGAAAAGGAGGGTTCGCTGGTCCATAGGTAACGTAGGAGGAGGGTGGTCTCCGACGATAATTCTGCACCTGTTGTTGATCCTCCCGTGCCTGAACCTGAACCTTTCGCTCACGAAGATGCAAATCCCTCTCCTGTTCGTGAGTCTGTTGATCTCCTGTTTCAATAAGGTTTTGGTACCGTCTCTAATGAGGTCCCTCTTGCTGTTTTCTCTCTTCCTGCTCTCATGGTTGTTATTTCTCCTCCTGCTCCCATTGATGTTTCTGTTCCTCAATCCACTCCGTCTGTGGCTCCTTCACCCGCCCCAACTTACGTGCCTTCTGCTGTTGAAGTAGGGTCTTCCAACATGTGGTGATGAATCAATTTACAATAGAAGTTCCTGCGGCGGGTCGTTTGAAAAAGTCGGGCCATGCTGATGTATGGTTAAGGCCATTGATAGGCTCGGTTGAGAATTCTAAGCTGGAAAGCCACAACTCCCTGACTTGGATGGACGAGATTGTGCACTCGTCCTTAAAGGTAAAACTTGTTTTTCCTTCATATGTCCTTATATATATATTCTTCCCGTATCTTATTTATCATTTTATGTAGATCAACCTTATAGGAACAGAGCTAATAAAGAGAATCGTTCAAATGGAGAAGTAGCAAATGACCTCCATATTGAGGCTGATAATTGGAAGGAGCAGTACGAGAGTCTACAGCTTGACATGGAGGCAATGAAGGAGGAAAATTGTAACTTGGAGCAGCAAGTTAGGGTTATGGCAGCAGAACTGGATGCTGAGAAGGCGTCTCTGAACCAGGTAGGTAAGGACAAAAGTGTCTTAGAGTCTTCATTTGCGGAGCAGCTTTCCCGTGCCAAAGACGAGATTAGGATCCTGAAGGCTTTGTTGGACCAGAAAGAGGTGTACTATGGCGAACTTGTACAATTTCTCACCCAAACCAAAGAAGACCTCTGTAACTCTTCAGAGAAGGTCCAATTTCTGGAAAGATCCCTCGCTCTTTTACAGACCTCTCATGATGCTACCGTGGCTGAAGGAGATGAGTTAAGAGCTGAAGCTGAACAATGGGAGAAGGACTACCAGGCTCTTGAAGACAAAGCAACGGTCGATGTTAGTTGGGCTTATCTGAATGCCCCTCTCGACACATTGACGGAAATTGGCCAAGAGGGTTTTGACTTGGACGCCGAAATTGCTAAAACCAGAGAGACAATTGAGAAGTCTCAGCAAAGTCAGAATTGTTCTTCACCTGAGGCTGAGGTCCCTGTTGCTCGTGTCTCTTTATCTCAAGTTGCTCCTCCTGCCAGCAAAGACAGTCCCCCGATCTAGAAAAGATTTTATGGAACTTGGTTCTCTTTTTTTTTCCCAACAATTGGTGGTTACCCCCGGTCCCATTGGGGGTAAAGTTCGGTCCTTTGTAAGTCCCCAACTGACAACTTAGGGGCAACTTTTGTATAAACAAATTAGGCTTAGACTAAGTGAATACTTAGTTTTTTGCCACTATATATTAATAGTAATATCGGCATGACTTTCGATTCCTTTGAGTTTTTTTTTCACTCTTAAATCTTTGCATGCTTTCTTTTTGAGGTTTTTGGTTTACCTCTGAGTTTTTGACTTTGCTTTTTAAAAAACGCTTAGCTTTTTCGTACCTTTTCGTAATAGGCACGATTTATAAAAGAGGACCCTTTTTTGATCGACACTTAATGAAGAATACGTCTAAACTTCATAATGGTGTAAATGTACAAAATAAATATAGTAATTTCAAATATTTTTCTTAACTATATTTTGAAGAAAGTTTTTGTATTATTTCGAACTTTCATAACGTTTCACATGTGTTTGTGCATCGTCCATAACTCTTTTGTAACTGTTTTTCTTACAACAGATTTGGTATGAACTTGTACTCGTAACTGTTTTTCTTTTGCAACAGTTTTTACGAATTAATACAGGGATATGATTGTTTTTATTTATAACAGTTTTCAAATAAATACAAGGGTATGAATTTTTACCCATAACTATTTTTATTTACAATAGTTTTTTGAATAAATACAAGGGTAATGCTTTTTTATCCATAACTTTTTTCATTCACAACAGTTTTAGAATAAGTACAAGGATGATGATTTTTCATCCGTAACTGTTTTCATTTGCAACAGTTTTTGAACTAGTACAAGGATGTGCATTTTTACCCGTAACTAACATTCTGCCTTTAACCTGAACATTTGTTTATATTTACGAATATGTTTTTTGAAACATTCGTTTACATTTACGAATATGTTTTTCGAAGGTTTCTGAGTCAGGCTTTGTGTTTTTGTCTTTGGCTCTTTGATTTTGTTCGTAGTACTTGACTTGTTGGGAAGATCGATCTTCAGGCTTGAGCTTTGACTTTTTGATAGTCTTCTTTGCTTCTTCTTTGCCTTCCATACTGTATAGTCCCCCAAGTGTTTGATCTTTGAGGAATGAAATCTCGAGCACTTGACTATTCCTTCCTTGTGATCCTTTTCTTGAAAAGGAAAAATATACGGGACTCGAAGGTATATAGTTTAGATGATGACTGCTTAATCCTTAAAAACGTCCATCAGAAAGTTGTAACCCTAGACCGAGAATTCAGTTACTTCCCCGTGTCTATGTAGGTCTAATATCATCATCTCGTGATGGGTTAGCTTTTTGCCTATCATCTAAAATGGTTAGTATAATTTTAACTGTACAAAAGTAAAATCGAACGTAATGATACCTGACCGGGGGTATTCCTTTTACTAAGAAATAATACTTCTTCATATGAACAACATTCAACTGTTTGGTAAAATTCTGACATCCATAGTCTCCAGCTCATTAGAACCTTTTCCAGCAATGCCACGGACTTTGTAAGGTCCTTCCCAATTTAGGTTCAGCTTTCCTGCGCCAACTTCCTTTGTCGATTGGAAGACTTTTTTGAGAACAAAGTCCCCAATTTTGAAATACTTGAGGTGAGATTTTCTATTGTAATATCGCTTTATAATTTGTTTTTGGCCTGACATACGTATTAATGCAACTTCTCTCCTTTGCTCGAGCGAATAAAAAATTTTCCTCAACTCGTCGTTGTTTGTTTCTTCCGTTGTTGTTGTGAACCTTGTGCTTGGTTTGCTGATTTCCACTAGTATTAAAGCTTCTGAACCGTAAACAAGTGCGAATGGAATTTCTCCCACGGCTGTTTTTGCAGTAGTTCTGTAAGCCTATAATACTGCCGGTAGCTCATCAGGCCAGTTTTCCTTGGCTTTTTCCAACCATTTCTTTAGGTTGTTGACGATGACTTTGTTTGTTGACTCGGCTTTCCCATTAGCCATGAGGTGGTATGGTGATGAAGTGATTCGTTTGATTTTCCAACTTACGAATAATTCTGTGATTTTTAATCCTATGAACTGCGGGCCATTGTCAGATACGATCTCCTTTGGTATTCCAAAGTGGCATATTATATGTCGCCATATGAAGCTTTTCACTTCTTTTTATTGCACTAGTTTAAAAGCGCCTGCCTCCACCCATTTTGTGAAATAATCAGTTAATACGAGTAAGAACAGTACCTTTCCTTTAGCTGGGGGAAGGGGTCCCACTATATCCATGCCTTATTTCATAAATGTCCATGGTGACACCACTGGGTGAAGTAACTCTGCTGGTCGATGCATGTTGTTAGCATTTCGTTGGCATTTGTCGCATTTAGCTACGAAATTCTCAGCCTTTTCTTCCATTTTAGGTCAATAGTACCCTGCTCTGATTAGGGTTTTGACTAAGGATCTCGCTCCTGTGTGATTTTCACAATGTCCCTCGTGTACTTTCTTCATCACGTATTCTGTTTGATTGGGTCCAAGGCACTTTGCTACGGTACCTCCAAGCATATTGCGGTATAAGGTATCATGAACTTGGCAGCATCGTGCAACTTTCCGGCGAAGTGCTTGAGCTGCTTTTTTATCTTCTGGTACGGTACCATTCTGCAAAAAGTTTACAATTTCATTTCTCCAATCCATAGTTAAATTGTTAAATGTTACCTCATTTTTATCCTGGTCGATTGCTGAATGCAATAAGTGTATCACAATTGCATTGTCTTTATTGGTTACATCAGTAACTATTGTGAGGTTAGCCAATGCATCCGCTTCTGCATTTTCCTCCCTGGGTATATTCATAACTTTCCATGTCTGGAATTTCCTTGCTAGGTCTCGTGCCTTTTCCAAATATTGTTGCATCCAAGCCTCTTTAGTGGTATAAGTCCCCTGCATCTGGTTTACCACTAGTTGAGAGTCACTTTTGATCACGATCTGCTCAATTGAGAGCTCGTGCCAGTTCAAGCCCTGCAATGACAGCTTCGTACTCTGCTTCATTGTTAGTTATGGGATAGCATTTAATGGTTTGTCATATCTTTTCGCCCATAGGTGATATTAAAACAATTCCTAAATCGACTCCTTTTATATTAGAAGAGCCATCAGTAAATAGGGTTGATATTCCTGGATTAGCCTCGTTAAAGAGTTGAAATTCTTTTTCCACTTTAGGGATTATGCTAGTATTAAAATCAGCGCTGAAATCAGCTAAAATTTGAGACTTTATTGCAGTCCTATGATGATATATTATGTCATGTTCGCATAATTCTATAGCCCGCTTATCTAATCTCCTTGATAACTCCCGTTTATGCAAAATATTTCTCAGTGGATACGAGGCCACAACATTGATTGGGTGACATTGAAAATATGGTCTTAACTTTCTAGCTGCCATGATTAGAGCTAAGGCTAATTTTTCTAAATGAGGATATCTAGTTTCAACATCTAATAAAGACTTGCTTACATAATATCCATGATGACCCAAAAGGGGTCATCTTATGTAAATCTAATTGTGACTGTGTTGCGAGGCCCCAAAAGCGTCCGTTAATCTCACCTCGATATGCGTGCGCATCCCGGGCGCGTAGCCGAGAAGCCTTTATGTGAAAACTTGATTAAGAGTTGAATTTATGATAATTAATTGAATAAAGTTGACTTTGGTCAGCATTTTTATGGTAAACAGACTCGGACCCATGATCTGACAGTCCCGGAAGGTCCGTAGGAAAATATGGGACTTGGGCGTATGCCCGGAATCGAATTCGGAGGACCCAAGTCCGAGAAATGAATTTTTAAAGAAAATTGTTTTATGAAAATATTAAAGGCTTATAAAAATGAACCTTGGTGTGAAACCTGTGCTGCCGGGCCCGTATTATGGTTTCGGAGCCCGGAACAGGTTCAATATGTGTTATTTAAGTTATCTGTGAAATTTGGTAAGAAACGGACTTGATTTGACGGGTTTCGGATCAAAATGGGAAAATTAGAGTTAATGAAGTTTTGAGAAATCTCATAGAATTTGAAATTGGTTTGGAATGTGATTTTGTGTTCCCGAGGTCCGAATGAAATTCCGAGATCGGGGATAGTTCCGTTATGTCATTCATGACATGTCTGCAAAATTTGAAATCATTCCGAGTAGTATAGATCGGTACGGTGCATTGAAGTGAATTCTAGAATTTCAAGTTCTTAAGTTTTGATTCAATTTGGTTTTGGGGTTGAATTCTGAGTTTCGTTGTTGTATTTCATGTTCCTGTAGTTCGAGCGAGTCTGTATCATTAATACAGACTTGCCGGTGCTTTTGGACAGGGTCTCGAGGGGCTCGGGTGTGTTTTAGATCCTCGAGAGCTAAGTTAGAAAAATCAGAAATTTCTGTCATCTGGTTTACTTCTCTGCGATCGCAGAAGGTGGGTTGCGATCGCGGAAAAGGATTTTGCTGGGTTGTTGATTGTTCTCTGCGATCGCAACCTCCCCTTTGCGATCGCAGAGGCCTGGGTTCCACACCTTCGCGATCGCAGCCTTTTCTCGCGATCGCATTGAGTCGCATCTGGGCCGGGTGAGTTTCCACTTCGCGATCGCAGGACCTCTGCCGCGATCGCAGAGGTCTAGCCAGTTGGCCTTTGCGATCGCATGACCTCTGCCACGATCGCAGAGGTCTGGCCAGTTCGCCTTCGCGATCGCATGCCCCTTGTCGCGATCGCAGTTAAGGAATCCCTGGGCAGTTTTATAAAATACGGGACTTAGCATTTTTCCTCCATTTTCATCTTCCTCCTCAAGTTTTTAGAGAGCTCTTCAAGGAACCTTCCACCACTTTTATTGAGGTAAGTAAATTCAATAGTTTTACTAGTTTCAAACATTAATTCCTAGTTAAATTCACTACTAAATAATCTAAAATCATAGAATTAGGTAGTAATTTTAGGGTTCTTGACGATTTTGTGATTTTCAATTTTAGGCCATGAATTCAAGTAGAAATCACACCTTAATGATCCTTAGGCTATGGGTGAGTGATCCCTTCGAGAATTTTCGGAATTTGATCATGAGGGAACGGGGTTGGAATTCAGGAATTCTTCAAGAATAGCGATTTTATAGAATAACTAGGATAACTTCCCGATTTGTGCATGCATTGATATTATTGTATACCGTTTGGCTAGTTGCGAGTTCTTGGGTGTAGAGTTCGGAGTTTCGGGCGCAATTGTGGTCCGAGGGGTAGATTCGACACGAGGTGAGTCTCCTTTCTAACCTTGTAAGAGGGAATTGTCCCCATAGGNGTAGTTAGGCCCACATCATGCCTTGTATGCTTTCTCGTAATGCCTTATATGCTTTTCTCGTAATGCCTGATATGTTTTCCTTGTAATGCTTTATATGCTTTATTGTGACGCCATATGTACCATGAGATTATGTTTTGTATAGTGTTGTTCCTCTGAGGCTTTATGGAAAATTGTTGAATGGCAAGGAGTTTGTTATGGAAAGTAAGTATTGAATATATATGGGATTTGGCCGTACGCCACGACAGGTTTGAGAGTGATTATGCCTATATGGGATCGCGCCGTACGCCACGGCAGAGTTGAAAAGAAATTGTGAAATATATGGGATCGGGCCGTACGCCACGGCAGTGTTGAGAAGTATTTGTGATATATATATATATGGGATCGGGTCGTACGCCACGACAATGTTGAGAAATACTCGAGATACATATAGGATCGGGTCGTACGCCACGACGAGTTTAGAAGGTACCTTATGGGAGAGGGCCGTACGCCACGACAGATCAAAGAATTTGTGATTTTTGTTTCGTTCGGTGGTCTTACCCTTGGAAGTGCTTTATTGTTTAGTTCAGTAGTTGTTTTGATTTCTCCTCCTGATATGTACGTGTTGCGTATTTCCTGACATGCCTACTGTATTTCAATATATTCTATCATATGTTATTACTGTTGGACCTTAGTGAGTATCGAGTCGACCTCTCATCACTACTTCTTCGAGTTTAGACAGGATACTCTTTGGGTACATATTTATTTAATATGTACTCATGCTGCACTTTCTTTTCTTTTATGTACTTGACTGTACAAGTCCGGAGGCTGGTACGTCTGATTATCGGGCCAGTGCTAGATATTGATAGCGTTGTCATACTTCACGGTGAGCTGCTTTCTCGGTGACTTCCTAGCAGCACCCTGGAGTTCTTCTGT
>ML255939.1:76853-94066 GCA_005239495.1 Nicotiana undulata | reverse complement strand
CTCATGTATATGTCGATTAACTTATGGCATGAGCCAACATACGTGAATATGGGTTGTAACAGTAACTTCTACTTAATATTAGTTTAATACATAGATTATGAGTAGATTTAAACATGTAAATTAGTGGAAATCATGGGCATAGGTGAAAACCTAGGTTTTTTTATAAAAATGAGATTTAATCACGAAATTCGTTATGGAATATAGTAAAAATCATATATTTGGGTTCGTGAGGTTATGGGTAACAACTTTCTTCAAAAATTTCTAGAATCCGGACACGTGGGCTTGGGGGTGAATTTTAGGAATCTTACATTTAGGGTTGGTTAACCTCTTTAATAGTTGAAATAAGAACCTTTGAGAATGTATTGATTAGTTTATATACTATTTGATTAGTTTTAGGTTGACTCGGCACCGAATTGAGGTTTTGAGCACATTCTTGGACCGAGAAGTAGGTCTTGCGATGAGGTAAGTCTCTTTTTTAACCTTATGAGAGGGAATTAATCCCATATATGAACTAATTGGTATGTGTTTCACAAAGAGGGGGGCTACGTACATACGAAGTGACGAGAGCCTATGCGTAGCTACTAATTATGCTATAGTCCGAGTAGTCTAGGACCCATCTCATGCTATACCTGGAATGGTTGCGGCCTTACATGTTAATTTGATTTATTAAGTCATATTGCAAAATTGATAAAAGAATTATAAAGGGTTAAGTTTCACTCATTTGAGGGTGTGAAGGGAACACTTTACTGTTATTGAAAAATTTGTGTTTCTTTAAAGTATTTTCTATGTGTGGAGTGAGTCGAACGCCTCGGTAGAAGATAAATGAATCTATGGTTCGTGCCGTTCGACCCTCGGCAGTGCACAATTTAAATATTATTATGTTGGATCGGGTCGTACGACCTCGGCATTACTTGCGTATGATAAACTCTTGGACTTCTCATAATTGATATTGCTTCAATGTTTTGATGATATAAATCGTTAAATGATGAAAGATAAATTTGGGATCTAATATTTAGGAAAGGAGTATTTATCATTTCCTGGTATTTAGTTTTTCAGTATTATTCATATAGTCCATGTTTTAGAAATAATTTTGACTTATTATTATTAAACCTTAGTAAGTGTCAAAGTCGACCCCTCGTCACTACTTATTCGAAGTTAGACTGGATACATACCGGGTACATGCTGTTTTATGTACCCACGCTACACTTTTGCACTTAAATGTGCAGGATCTAAGGCAGGTGCATCTGGATTTCCGTCCGGCGCGCATACTTGAACTTGATTCGAGACCACACAGTGACATGCCCTTCCGAGCCATTCAGTAGCAGCCGGAGTATCTCTTTTGATTAATTTTCTGTCTATTCTATTTCAGACAATAGAGTAGAAATCTTTTGTATATTCTACTAGTAGCCCACATACTTGTGACACCAGATCTTGGCACCCACTAGTAGACTTGTGATTTTGGTTTTGTTTCTATATTCATGATTGCATTCAACTACTTTCATTTTATTATTTTAAATCTCTTTCTTACTAAATCTTTTAAATTAAGGAAAGTTATTTACTTAGAAAACTTACAAAAAGGGGAAATCACTAGATTGTTCACTATTGGCTTGCCTAGAAACGACGTCAGACTCCATCACGGCCTAAAACGGAATTGGGTCGTGACACGAGGTGACGAGAGTTCATACGTAGTTAGATTCATGTTATTGTTCGGGTAGATTTAGGTGTACATCATGATGTACTTGCACTATAGGGATTGTCCTTGCTCGTTTAATTCTTTTATTTTGCGTTTTGACTTGAGACTACACATGTGTAGAGTGATGGACTTGCTATTGTAGAGTTTTCGCGAGTTTTATGATTTGCCACGAAATAATAGTGTTCCTCTTACGGATTTCCTTGCGCGTTATGCGTTGTAATCGAATAATTTTCCTTAAAAATTATAACTCATATGTTCATTCGTGAGTGGGGGTCAAGGACCCGTTTAAACTTCTTATCCTAATGGGATCGGGCCATTCGCCTCGGCAGGATTTATGTAGCACACTCTCATGGGAGGGAGTCATTCGCCTCAGAAGTTTAATAGATGCATCTATAGTTCGGGTCTTTCGACCCTCGACAGCGCACAATTTAATATTTATGCTGGATCCGGTTGTATGCCTCGACATTTGTGTAAAACATCCTCATGGAATCGTGAGTAATATTTGGTAAGAAGCCAGGGTATCTGTAAATTTTTCCCTAATTCGAATTATAATAACCTGTTTGGTGAGGTCCATTATTCAAATTTATACGTGCTGCGATTGAGGAGGAATTTGCTAATTAAGAGCTTGATTTTACTGTAGCGAGGGGAATTGTACCACATATTTACACTGGTTTAATTCGTTTATTTACTCTGCCTTATATTTGTTCATTTCCTTATTATACCTAATATTATTGGACCACTAGTAAGTGTTGATGTCGACCCCTCGTCACTACTCCTCCGGTCTTAGGCTATATACTTACTGGGTACACATGGATTTACATATTCATACTACACTTGCTGCACTTTTTTTGTGCAATTACCTTTATGTATGGTGGTCCTTTGGGCACGGATTCACGATGATGTCGGGACTTGCCGCGAGCTGCATTCAGATTACGATCTGCATCCAGTAGAGTCTCATCAAGAGTTATTTGAATTTTTCCTTTCCTATTGTATTCCGGACAAATGATGTATTTGATTATACTTCCTAGTTGATGCTCATGCACTCGTGACACCGGTTTTTTGGGATGCTTTTGGGTTGTTCTCTATTAAAGTTGTAAAAAATATTGCCATTCACTTTGTAAATTTCATATCTTACATATTAATCGAAGGAAATTATGATTTCAAAAGTACTAAAATGAGTAATGAATTTAATTATTTAATTGTTATTTTGCCTGACAGCAGTGTTAGGTGCCACCACGATCTTTAATGGATTTTGGGTTGTGACAACATGGTATCAGAGCGCTAGGTTCACTTAGGTCTCACAAGTCATGAGCAAGATTAGTAAAATCTTGTGGATCGGTACAGAGACGTCTGTACTTATCTTTAAGAGGCTACGGGACTGTTTGGAGAACTTTCCTTCTTGATTCCTCATTGTTCGACTTGATTCCTTTGAGGCTTATGACTTCAACTCTTTCCTATTCAATCTTATGCCATGTGAAGTGCTTGTTATCAGTTGGGAATCGAGAAACTGTAATGGTACTATAGAGGTGGTGCAGGATATTTCTCCCTGCGTAGTCGATTGGGTTAATGTCGTCGCCTTACGGAAGGATCTTCTGTCATTTCAGTTCGGTAGTTGTATTTCTGATGGTCTTGAGGCTATGCACAAATTGCTATGACGTTCATGAGTTGTTATCGCACAATATTGATGTAATGGTATGATGCTTGCCTATGTGTCGGGGCAAAGAACAACTTGAATGGAGGTTTATTCTCAGTGCATGATCCCGAGGTTTAGTGTTTTATTTCCAGCGGAGGAAGGGCAAATCTAACTTAGAATGTTCAGGCTTGGGTTGATGGTGTAATGAGACTTGGTATTTTTTAGCATGGTGGAATTCTTATTTGTGATGTAGTGTTGTTGTCCTTGTTGAATGCATTAAGGATCGTTGGTGTTATGTATTTGCCTTCGGGGCAAGGTATTGTGAAATGGTGTCGGAGAAGCGGTTGTCAAAGATAGCGGAGAGTAGCGATTTCGGAATCAAATAGGTATTTCTAATGTTGATGGCTCGAGAAGGATGACCTTCTAGGAGGCTTGAAGATGGTGGAAATTTATTAGCTCAAGTGTTACAGAGATGGATTTAGATTTGAGGCAACAATTGGGCAGCGAAGGAAGAGGAAGGACACGTGGCAGGTGTTTTGCGTTGGTTGAACTACTAGAAGGTCAAGTATGAAAAGCAGAAGTTGAGGAGTTGCTTAAATAGAGAGTTTAGCCAAAGTAGGAGAGTGGCAGAGTAACATATGGGTTCTGTGGTAGGATGACCACACGCTTGAGGAAAGTTTGGATCCATTGGGGAATTCATGGTGGACAATGACTAGGTCGACGGATTTTATTTGGATGCAACATGACTTCGAGTTTGGAATGCATTGTTGGACCTTTAGCTGATGTCAATGGGGAAGAAGGAACCTCAGTGGGTCCCAGGGTTATGTAACTGTAGCTTTAAGCTAAGTGGGAGATCCCCACCATCTATGATTGGATTGTGTGGTTCTCTACTTGTGCGGTTTCTAGTTATCGGTGTATTGGTGGGTTATTACGACTAAGAAAAGAAAACATCAGCGGTAATTTGAGCAAAGTATTTGAGGAATGTGTGCTATATTTGGCCTTATCGGTTCATGTTCAGGTTTTGGGAAGACTTAAAGTTTATGCTTCGTGTGGATGTGATGTACATGGAAAGGAATTCAACTGGTTCCTTCTTTGAGAGGGTGTTCATGTACTAGTGGGGGCTTGGAGTGTTCTATGGTATCTTTGGTCTGCGGTGCAACATTGGAGGGACGGGAGAAAATAACTTCGAATTCATAGAATATTTATCAAAATAGGTGTACTTGTTGAAGATGAGAATATGCACACAAGGAGAGTATGAGATGGTTTGTAGGTTTTTGAGACAACGTGGTCTTGTGAAATAAGGTCACTCAGGATGAGTGCGGATTTGGGTTCGTTATGTTTTAAATGGAGCTATTATTATCCCGAAGGCAAGTCCGTAGTAAATAAGAAGAAGTCGGATCGGTTAACAATGGTTGAATTGGCATGATGGTGGCAATGATCAGTTCTTTCAGCGTGCTAGGTTATACATGTGATTTGTGGCGATACATGTGAGGCTTGAAGACCATCGTAATTTGATTTATTTGGAGGTATTCGATTATAATGGCATGTTATTTATAAATGGATTCTAGAAGAGTTATGGCAGTTTAGACCACTACTTGAGCATTGTATCTTCTGCGATCATGGGAATTCGTCACGTATTGCAATGGTTCTCCCGAGATGAGTTAAGTGAAATATTTCTATATGATGGAGTGATTATTCTATTAGTGGTTCAGGAGTTATGATGAAATTCTTGCACTCTTACGTATGGTATGTTAGGTACAGTGGGCGGCATGGAAATTGGAAGTTGAGGATCAAGGTTGTCGTTGATGTCGACAAGAATGTCTAGAGCTCGGATGAGCAGGAAAGAATTCAGATGTTTAGAGTGATATGGTATTGTCTTTAGCGTCACCTGAAATCGGTGACTGGTGTAAGAGGTTTAGTGTACTGATTTGTGGATTCCTGATTCTCTTTACGGCATTGGTATGGCCGGTGATATGGATGTGCAGACTTGTTACCTGGTGCGGAAGGTCATGGGAGCGTATCCCACGGGAAGATTGTATAAGTGTGACATGTAGTCACTTGATTGATTAAAGATTGAAACCAAGGATGGAGATTATGGTACTATCGCTAATTTGAGAGTTTAAGCCTGGAAGGCGCTCTGTTCATTTGGTTGCAAACTTTGGATGTTTGTTCCGAATTGGACGGATGTTCTTATGTGTCATGAATAAGGTTCTTGTGGATCCTTGGAAAGGTTATTAGCTAAGTGCGGTACGACTAGAATCATCTTGGGTCCGTGGATGGATCTAGATGTGAATGTGCGCTCTATATTAGACCGAATGTGTTCATTTCGGCATATCATTGCTTACGGAGGGGTCTTCGGGCCTCAGATGTTATTTCTGTTGTCATCTATTTCGTTTATCTCTATTGTGTCTTGTGGGATGTGAGGCGGTTTGATTATTCGCACTCGTGTTGAGATCCCGTGTTATTTGTGGTGTTGTGAGGGCAGGATTGCTCTCGAGATACAGTTATTTTATTTCACCTTAGTTGTGCTTGAGTTTCGTAGCGTATGACGCTATCTGTATCCCTAGGATTTGTATTATTCACTTCGCGTGCTTGTGGTTGATATTCGGGTATTTCGCAGGTATGAGCATTTTAGCTTAGTAAGTATTTCCTTATAGATTATTAGGCGTGGATTGGGTGGCACGCCGCCACAGGTATGTTGTTTGGATCGGGTGGTATGCCGCCACGGGTATCATGGTTGGATCGGGTTGCATGCCGCAACGGTATCATGTGTGGATCGGGTTGCAAGCCGCGACAGTGTGATGTTGAGTACAATTCCCATATCTATTATTGTGTGGTTTGCTTCTCATTTTAGGTTGGAAGATTCATAACATATTTTCGGTTGTTTAAATTAGTTACGTAGGTTGAGTAATTCTTTCCAGGGTTCATTTCCTTATGTATCACATTCGAGTTTGTAGCTTGATGACACATGGTGGTATCATATGAGACTTTTGGCAGTGTCTGACGTGGATTATTGTGTGATCAGTTTGTACTGGGTGAGACGAGATTATTAGACCTGAGATCAATTTGATCTGATTTATATGAGGCATATTAAAGAGTAAATATCATTATTTAGTCTAGAATGAGGTAATGGTTCTTGTCGGAAGGAGAGACCCCATGAGTTGTGATTCGGTAAGTGGTTATGAGTTTCTACACATCTCTTCTGTCGTGAAAGTATTGCGAGAGATGAAATGGGACTTATATGCTTTATAAGGTGTGTTATGGGCATCAGATTCGTGGGATTTCGGCTATTGTTGTGCGGATGACATTATGGTCATGTGAATAATGCAGTGCATGGTGTGAATTTGGTAAGAGTTACAATCATGTATTGGCACATCGTGTAGTGATGGATACGGTGTTCGTATGTTGGAAACAGACCTGGTAGAGAATTTCAGATGTTGGAATTTTGCCCTAAGGCTTATTTGACTAGATAAAAAGGAGGATTTTCATATTTGCTCAAGCTAATCTGCTCAACTGGGTTGTGATAGCACGTGTAGGTGCACGAGGTGTTAAATGATGATTTTGGACAACTCCAGAGCAGTTCTTAGCACGTTAGAGGACAAATGTATGTTTACGTGGGAGAGAATGTAACGACCCGACCGGTCATTTTATGCTCTAGCGCGTCGTTCAGCGGTTTGAGGCCTTGAGCAACTTCACTTCAGGTATGATGACTTGCAGACGTGGTCGAAATTGAATTTCGGGAAGTTCGGAATTGATTTGGAAAGAAAATTCTCATTTCGGAAGCTTTAAGTTGGGAGAATTGACTAAGGTTTGATTTTTGAGTAAGCGACCTCGGAATCGGGATTTGAAGGTCCAAACAGGTTCGTATGACTATTTTGTACTTGGGCGTATGTCCGAATCGGGTTTTGGATGACCCGGGAGCGTTTCAACGCTTATTGTGGAAAGTTGGTATTTTGGAAGAATTTCATAAATTTGGGTTAAAGTGGATTTCAATGTTATTGATGTCTATTTGGGAATTCGAGTCTGGGAATATCTCCATATGGTGATTCTGGTATTAGGAGCGCGTCCAGATGTGGATTTGGAGGTTTGTAGGTCATTTCGGAGTCATTCGGCAAAATTTAGAAATTTGAATATTTTGAGAAGTTTGAGCAGGAGTGGACTTTTTGGTATCGGGGTCAGATTTTGATTCCAGAAGTCGAAGTAGGTCCATAATGTCGAATGTGACTTGTGTGCAAAATTTGAGGTCAATCAGACGTGATTTGATATGTTTCGGCATCAAATGTAGAAGTTTAAAGTTCAAAAGTTCATTAAGCTTGAATTGGGGTGCGATTCATGGTTTTGACGTGGTTTGAGGTGATTTGAGGCCTCGAGCAGGTCCGTGTTATGTTATTGGACTGGTTTGTGTGATTGGACAGGGTCCTGGGGGCCTCGGGTGTGTTTCGGGGTGGTTTAAGATCAATTCAAGATGTTTTGGACTGTTGTTGCTGATATCTGGTTTCCTTCTTCACGAACGCGAAGGGAGTCCCTTGTTTGCGAAGAGGAATTTCGAGGTAGCTAGGTTTTGGTCTTCGTGAATGCGACGCAGTGGACGCGAACGCGAGGTAGGAGCTGGGCAAGCCTTTGCGAATGCGACATAGGGGTCGCAAACGCAAAGAAGAAAGAGGGAGCAGGGGCAGGAGTAGTTTGGCCTTCGCGAATGTGGAGCCCCAACCGCGAACGCGAAGTAGTAGATTTTGAAGCCTTCGCGAACGCTAGGCTTTGATCGCGAACACAAAGAAGGGAAGACTTGGGCTGGGCAGAATGTTTTAAACCAGGGTTTGGGTTCATTTCACCCATTTTTCACATGGCTTGGGCGATATTTGAATCTTTTGAAGAGGGGATTTCATCATGAAGCATGAGGTAAGTGATTCTACTAGTTGTAAGTTACATACAAGGTTTTTACATGGATTTAGGTATGAAAATTTGTAGAAATTTGGGATTTTGAAGGAAACCCTATGTAACGACTCGGCCGGTCGTTTTGAGAGTTAGAGCCCCGATCCCCCAATAACAGCTTTCCCCATATCTTATTCTGCTATTTTGGTTGTCGGGAGGGTTCGTGTTGAGTTTTTGAAACGAATTGAGACACTTAATCTCTTATTTGGGAGTTTAAGTTGGAAAAGTCGATCGGATGTCGACTTGTGTGTAACAACCTTGGATTTCAATACTGATGACTCTGTTAGCTCCGGTAGGTGATTTTGGACTATGGAGCGCGTCCGGAATGTGTTTAGGAGGTCCGTAGTATATTTAGGCTTGAATTTGCAAAAGTTGGATTTTTGACGATTTTGGTCGGCGGTGGAAATTTTGATATCGAGTCCGAAATGGAATTTGGAAAGTGGGAGTAGGTTCGTAGTTCCATTTGTGACTTATGTGTAAAATTTGGAGTCATTCGGACAAGGTTTGATATGTTTCAACGTCATTTGTAGAATTTGGAAAATTCAAAGTTCCTAAGGCTTGAATTTGTGCATAATTCGTGTTTTTGATGTTGTTCAATGTGGATTGAAGGTTGGAATAAGTTCGTATGGTGTTTTAGGATTAGTTGGTATGTTTGGTTGAGGTCCCGGGGGCCTCGGGTGTGTTTCGGATGCTCAACGGGTTGAAAATTCGACTTAGGCCATTGCTGAAAATTTTCTGGTGCTGGTGTAATCGCACCTGCGAAGAGGCCACCGCAGGTGCGAGCCGCAGAAGCGAAAATGGAGGGGCTGACCAGGGATCCCAGGTGGGACGAATGAGCCGCATTTGCGATGCCCGCAGATGCGAAAAGGAATTGCAGGCGCGGAAGAAGGCATGTAGGCGCGTACATTGCTCCGCAAACGCTCACGCGCAGGTGCGTCCCCCTAGCTGCAGATGTGGACCCAGTCCCCTTGAGTGAATTCCGCACCTGCGAGGGATTTTCCGCAGAGAGGCATCGCAGGTGCGATCCAAGGCCCGCAGGTGCGAAGATCGCTAGGCACAAAAGGGAACAGCATCGAGGGTTATGTTCATTTCACTCAATTTTTATTTTTGAGCTCGGGAGAAGGCGATTTCCTGAGGGATTTTCAGAGGAAACTTTGGGTTAACAATTCCTAACTCGTTTTTGGTTGTACTTCATTAATCTATAGTCGTTTTCTTCATTTAATTTCGGATTTGAGTTGAAAAGTTGGGAAAATGGGGGAAAGGTTCCCCAAGCGAATTTCTGAGTTTTGGATGGGTTTTAGACATTAGGTTTACATGATTTTTGTATGAGTGATCTCGTGAGTGAATGAGTTTTCTAAATTGGTAACTTTTACCTGATTCCGAGTCGTGGGCCCGTGGAGGCTTTTGGGCGTTTTCCTATTTTCTTACCTTAACTTCGAATTCATTAGCTAAAATAGTTACTCATAGCTATATTTATGTTATGTAATTTATTTGATTAGATTTGGGTCATTCGGAGTTGGATACTCGTGGCAAGAGCGTTGTTTCGGATTGATTTGAGCGGTTCGAGGTAAGTGGCTTTTCTAACCTTGTGTGAGGGAACTTTCCATTATGATTTTTGGTACTATTTGATATGTGAGCGTCGTGTACGTGAGGCGACGAATACGTACATGGTCTATTGTTGAAAAACTCCGTCTTTTCACTAAATCATAAACTGTTTTTCCTTTGTTTGAACTGCACTAGTATGTATAATCACCTTGTTTAGATTAGAAAAGCATGCCTACGTGTTTTGACTATCAACTTGAATTATGCGCAACATGTTTAGTGAAACTCCTTTTTTTCCTTAGTTGCCTTTAGCCTAAATTGTGAACTTTGATGCCATAACTGTTGTGTTTATCGGTTGAGCTGGATATTTACTTTGGGACTACGGGGCGTATTCCGGGAGATCCCCCTGTATTGAATTTTTATTTTGGGACTACGGACGTATTCCAGGAGAACCCCATGTACTGCATATTTACTTTGGGACTACGTGATGGTATCCTGGGAGATCCCCCTGTTGTTATTCCTTGTTCTGAGCGGAGGGCTTTCTTGACTTCTATTTACTGTAGACTTCCTTAATTATTTTACTGTAATATATATTTATGTCTCTTACTACTGTAGTTCATTATATTTATACCGATAGGTCACTACTCAGTCGAGGTTAGGCTTGGCACTTACTTGGTACCATTGGGGTGTACTCACGACCTTCCTGCACATGTTTTCGTGTGCAGATCCAGGTACCTCACGCCCGCCTCAGTACTAGCCAGCAGCCACCGGAGACTTCAAGGAATATCTGCACGCGTTCGCAGATCCTCGGAGTCCCCCTATCTTTATTTGTTTTCCCTCCAGTACTTCTTAGACTCTTGTATAGCAGACTGTAGATAGTTTTCATAGAGCTTGTGACTCATAGTTCCGGATTTTGGGAAGTGTTGCATAAATTTGGTAAATTGGTTTCATTATATATGTCGAGCGACATTCTTACCTTGTATAGTAATTTTGAAGCTTAGTTGGTTTTTATTATTCTTTACTTCGGTTATTTTTAAATGTTAATCGGCTTACCTAGTCGTAGCGACTAGGTGCCGTCACGACGTCTTTCAGAGAGAAAAATGGGCCGTGACAACCTAGAAATTTATACTTTTTGATTTTGACCAAGAATTTGGGCATGGAATTGAGAATAAATCATATATTTGAGTTTATAATATTATGGGTAATGTTTATCTTCGAAAATTTACGGAATCCGGGCACGTGGGCCTGGGGGTGAATTTTAGGAATTCTTCAATTTAGGTGGGAAATCACTTTAATAGTTAGGATGTGAACTCTTGAGCATGTATTGACTATTTTATATAACATTTGACTAGCTTCCGGTCGTTTGGCACTGAGTTGAGGATTTAAAGAACAATTTTGGACCGGAAAGAAAGCTTTAAGACGTGGTAAGTCTCTTGTCTAACTCTGTGTGGGTGAAACTACCCCTAGGTTATATATTTGATATGTGTAACTTGTTGCATGGACTACGTACGCACGAGCTGACGAGAGTCCGTAAGTAGTTAGATTCAAGTTATTGTCCGGGTAGATTTAGGTGTACATCATGTTGTACTTGCACTATAGGGATTATCCTTGCTCATTTAATTCTTTTATTTCGCATTATGACTTGAGATTAGACATTCATAGAGTGATGGACTTGATATTGTAGAGTTTTCGCGAGCTTTATGATTTTTCATGAAATAATGGTGTTCCTCTTACGGATTTCCTCACGCGTTATGCGTTGTCATCGAATAATTTTCCTTAAAAATTATAACTCACATGTTCATTCGAGAGTGGGGTCAAGGACTCGTTTAAACTTCTTATTCTAATGGGATCGAGTCGTTCGCCTCGGAGGGATTTATGTAGCACACTCTCATGGGAGCAGGTCGTTCGCCTCGGCAGTTTAATAGATGTATCTACGGTTCTTGTTGTTCGACTCTCGGCAGCGCACAATTTAATATTTATGTTGGATCGGACCGTACGCCTCGACATTTCTATAAAACATCCTCATGGAATCATGCGTAATATTTGGTAAGAAGACAGGGTATCTATAATTTTTTTCCTATTTCGAATTATAATAACATGTTTGGTGAGGTCCATTATTCAAATTTATACGTGCTCCGGTTGAGGAGGAATTTTCTAATTGAGAGCTTGATTTTAGTGTAGCGAGGGCAATTGTACCACATATTTACACTGGTTTATTTCGTTGATTTACTCTGCCTTATATTTGTTCGCCTCCTTACTGTACTGATATTGTTAGACCACTAGTGAGTGTCGATATCGACCCCTCGTCACTATTCCTCCGGGGTTAAGCTAGATACTTACTGGGTACACGTGAATTTACGTACTCATACTATACTTGCTGCACATTTTTTGTGCATGTACCTTTATGTCAGGTGGTCATTTGTTCACGGAGGCGCGAATGATGTAGGGACTTGCCGCGAGCTACATTTCAGATAACGATCCGAAGCCAACAGAGTCTCCTCTAGAGTTATTTGTAGTTTTCCTGTCCTATTTGTATTCCGGATTGGTGTTGTATTTTATTTTACTTCCTAGTTGATGCTCATGCTCTCGTGACACCGGATTTTGGGGATGTTTTTTGGTTGTTCTGTATTAAAGTTGTAAAAAATATTGCCATTAACTTTGTGAATTTCACCTCTTACATATTAATCGAAAGAAATTATGATTTCAAAAGTACTAGAATGAGTAATGAAGTTAATTATTTAATTATTGGCTTGCCTGACAGCAGTGTTAGGCGCCACCACCACCTTTAATGGATTTTGGGTCGTGTGACAGTACTGGTGTTATCTTGATATCTTATTATACTAATATTAGACATGTCGGAATATGAGAGAAATGAATATGGATGAATGTGTATCACAAAACTGAGACCTTTACAGTTACATTTTGTATTTCAAAGATTTACATTGACCGATAATAATGGAAAAAATATATTTCTCAAACAATCAGTAAGAAGTCGAAAATATAATACTCGCTAAGAAACTCAAATACTTACCTCTTAATAACAAACAGAGAGTGCCTCCTTGAAAAAATGGAGTTGAATAATTGAACAAAATTGAAACTAGGAGTATCCATAAGAACGAACAAATTATAATAAATACAAACTACACCAAAAAAAACTCTCATATGTCTTTGCTTCGTTAACTATTCATTGTACTTTCCTTTGTACGCGCAGATATTTATCATGTCACCAACATGCCGGAGCTATCAGAGTAATCAAATATCCAATAATATAGGAAATTTGTATGTTGCTGGCTCTCCTCATGGGAAAGGAAGTGGTTGGAAGAATTAAGTAGGATCTATTTTGGTTGAGGTACGTTGTGGTATCGAATATGTTCACAGGGTTAGCATGGTCCTTAACTCTTAACCAAGTGTTTGTTTTATTAGAATGTGTTTGTCAAGTGCCAATAGAACTCCTCTATAAGTCTTTTCTGCTACTAAGGTTGAGGATTTCAAAGATTGTGTTTGTGAATATGTTGCTTTCCATTTGTAGATTTCATCATTTAGTTTAGTCTTAGCATAAAATTTTGACTCAACAATTAATGAAAATAATAGTAAGCTATTTTTACACTTCATAGGCCCATAGTAATCACACAAAATGCCACCATCTTGAATTTCATTGAGATAAGAAGATGTAGTTGTATATTCTTTCTGAAATGAGATAGACTTACCCCATTTGATTGTGAATCTGGATTATTCATTTATTTGTTTATATTAAACGTACGTGCTACTTATACTATGGTTATTCAAGTTTTTCGATTAGATAACCGTGTTATACTTTTTAATCCTTATCTCATATTGCTATATGAATATCCTTAGGCATGAATATACAGATATTTGACTTACCTTCACCAAGCTAGAGACCTAAAACTTCTCGGGGATACAAAAAGATTAAACCTCGACTTGCACTTATCTTATAGGATTTCAGATCTCCGGTTGGAGTTCGTATGTTCGTTTAAGAGGTAATGATTTCCCACATTTGGATGAAACCATTGAGAAGAATTTACTAGATAATTTTGCGTGTGCTGACGGTGCATAAATCAATTTGAATCTTGATAACTTTACAAAAACATACATAAGCGTAATGTTGTTCAGAGACTGTAATTGATTTTAATTTTTTCCCTCTATATGTTGTGACGGTTAATTGTTGCATTTTATTTTTATTGGTTGTTATATTTTGTTTAATTTTTGGCATATAACAACCCATGGTTCTGGTGTTAGGGATATAATAGATATGCCCAAGATCCTATCTCATATTTTATAATTCGAACATATTTTTGTGAATGTTGTTTTACTTAAAATATATATATGGAATTTGATATTTTATTCTCATTATTATTAATTGCTTGATTAATTTGATAAGGTCCTTGATTAAATTTTGAGACTTGTCATCGTGATGGAGATCATGATAATGAAAGTAAAGTGTCTTATAATTTAATCTAAATTTTGTTCTTGATGGTAGGATTATTAATTTGGACATTAGTAATTCGGTTAGAATAATATTTATGTGATCATATTTATGTGAACTAAATTACATAGATAGATGATGCATATAGAGATATGATCATTGAATATGTAATGACCTGACCGATCGTTTTGAGCTCAAGCGTGTCGCTATGCGGTTTGAGGCCATGACCAGCTTCACTTCAGGTGGTCGGGATTGAATTTCGAGAAGTTCAGAGTTAATTTGGAGAGAAAATTCTAATTTCGGTAGCCTTAAGTTGGAGGAATTGACTAAAGTGTGATTTTGAGTAAACAACCTGGGAATCGAGATTTGAAGGTTCCAACAGGTTCGTATGATAATTTTGAATTTGGGCGTATGTCCGGATAGGGTTTTGGATGACCCGGGAGCATTTCGACGCCTATTGTGGAAGTTGGCATTTTGGAAGGATTTCATAAATTTCGGTTGAGGTGTATTTCAATGTTATCGATGTCCGTTTGGGATTTCGAGTCTGAAATAGCTCTGTATGGTAATTATGGTATTGAGAGCGCGTCCGGAAGTGGACTCGGAGGTCTGTAGGTCATTTTGGGGTCATTTGGCGAAAGTTAGAAATTTGAAGGTTTTTGAGAAATTTGATCGGAAGTGGACTTTTTGATATCGGGGTCGGATTCCAATTCCAAAAGTTGGAGTAGGTTCGTAATGTCGAATGTGTGCAAAATTTGAGGTCAATCGGGCGTGATTTGATAGGTTTCGACATCTAATGTAGAAGTTTGAAGTTCTAAAGTTTATTAAGCTTGAATTGGAATGTGATTTATGGTTTTAGTGTTGTTTGAGGTGATTTGAAGGCTCGACTAAGTTCGTAATGTGTTTTGAGACATGTTTGTATATTTGGTTAAGTTTTCGGGGGCCCCGGGTGTGTGTCCCGAATGGATAATGGAGCAAGTTTTGGACTAAGGGAAGGCTAAGGCAGCTGGTATCTTGTGTAACCGCACCTGCGAGGTTTTCGCCGCAGGAGCGGCCAAGGGAGGCATAGAAGCGAAGGCCATCGCAGGTGCACACTGTCCATCGCAGAAGCGACTTGCACAGATGCGGCATTTTGTCCGCAGGTGCGAGTCTTGGTTGGGCAAAGAGGGCCGCAAGAGCGGAATTTTACCACACTTGCGGAGCCGCAGAAGCAGTTGTTGGTCCGCATGTGCGAAGGACGGGCTGGGCAGTGTGTTTCTTTAAAACGAGGGTATGGCTCATTTTCACCTCATTTCCCCATGTGAGCCGGTCTTGGAGCAATTTTGGAGCTTCATCTTCATCATCTATGACAAGGTAAGTGATTCCTACCTATTGCAAGTTAAATACTTGGATTATATATGGATTTAGACATGAAAATTTGTAGAAATTTGGGATTTAAAAAAAAAAAACTAGAAATTGGTATTTTTAGATTTTGACCACCAAATTGGACATGGAGTTTGGAAAAAATTATATATTTGAGTTTGGTGTTATGGGTAAAGTTTATCTTCAAAAAATTTTGGAATTCGGGCACGTGGGTCTGAGGGTGATTTTATCGACTTTTCAAGCTGAGTTAGGAATTGTTATATATTGGATTATTATAAGTATTAGAGTGTATATTTATGGATTTGCACGTTTATTGACTAGTTTTGGAGCGTTGGGCATCGGTTCGAGTTATTGAAAGGGCTTAGCAGCTGGTGATGGAACTTCGGAGCGAGGTAAGTCTGCTTTCTAACCTTGTAAGAGGGAATTAACCCTGTAGGTGAATTGAATTCATGTGTACTCTTACTTGCGGGGGCTACATTCGCACGAAGTGACGAGAGTCCGTATGTAGCTACTAATTATGCCTATGTCCGAGTAGTTCTAGGTTTACATCATACTTTGTTGATACCGTTATTTGATATTTTTGTTTATTATTTTCCTTGAAAGGAATTGAGATTGAGTATGCTTATTAAATACTTTGAAAAGAGTTGAAATTGAGGATTTTGGGAATCGAAAGTTTTCGTTCGAATCCTAAAAAAATTTTGAAAAGAATTGAAGAATATCATAATAATAATAATTTGATAAATCTATGTGCAACCGTGTCGCAAATATATTCTGCGAGCGGGGTAAATTTCTACTACTTTCATGGGAGCGGGTTGTTTGCCTCGGCAGGTTAATAGATACATCTATAGTTCGCGTCGTTCGATCCTCGGTAGTGCACAATTTATATTTATATGTTGGATCGGGTCGTACGTCCTCGGCATGACATGCGCATGATAGATCTTCAAAACTAAGTATAATTGACATTGCTTCATTGGCTTGATATTGTGAGCACGTGATTTTCGCCCTATATGAAATACTCCTACAAATTAAAGAAAATCAATTTTCCCAATTATTTGCAATTTTGTAGGATTTTGTGTTAATTGTTTGTATTTTTTTGCATGTTTACTTTTGTTAAAAATCATGAAAAGCGTCAAAAATACCTTGCATTGAATTGAGTTTTTGTTTTCATATTTTTTAGGATTAATTAGCAAATTAGTTGTTTTATTTAAAAATGAAAATCATAAAATTGGCTCATTTTCGCATTTTTAGCTTTTTAATTTCAGATTAGTAATTTCCTCTTTTAATCTAGTAGTAATTAATTTCTTGTAAATATAGTAGTAGATAATTAGTTTAATTTTGCAAATTAATTTGATTTAGGAATTTAATTTAGGTTTTTAATTAATAAAAGAAAAAGGAAGAGAAAAACAATTGAAAACAAAAAGCTATATTTGGGCCTTTCATTCCTTGACCCAATTTTTTACCCAGCCCAGCTTACCAGCCCAACCCCTTGCCTTTCCAGCCCCTGTCACCCTTGAAACGACACCGTTTTGCCAATTAAATCCCAACCTTGATCGCCAATGATCCAACGGTAGGGAACTAACCTCCCCACCCCCTTATAAGTGTCGGAGAAA
>ML255939.1:47806-76844 GCA_005239495.1 Nicotiana undulata | reverse complement strand
CAACCCCCCCCCCCCCTTATAAGGGTCGGAGAAACCCCCCCCCCCCCCATTCATCTCTCTCACCTCTCTCTTACCTCCAACCGTCAGCCGCCGCCGGAAATCGCCCAACGGCGGCGGCACACCTCCAATCACCCCCAAAATTACACCATACAACCCCCACACCCTCCTAAACCATATTACCCTATCTATTTTTCCAAGACTCTTGCCCATCGCCGTCAATTTCAGATCTGAAATTTCAAAAAATGACCCAGGTCGCTTCAACCCGATTCGTTCATCCAAAGCTCGATATGAATCAAGACTTACGGTAAAAAAAATTCTTGCTAAAGAACAATTGATTATTGTTAGTCTTGGTTCATTCGAGATTCGCCGGATTCCGGCCACTTCGCCGTCAACTATCCAAACGTCGTCACCTTCACCATTCGTCAAGTCACTTCGATTCGTCAGCCCGTCTCGGCTAAAACCAGTAATCTCCCCTCCTCTTTTCGCTGATTTCTTCCTCTTTTTTTGTTAGTTTTCTCGATCTTGTTTTTCTTTATCTATTTTTCCTTATGTATCTATTTTTCTGTTTGTTTCTCCATTCACTGTGAAATGAATTGCTAGAGTTTTAAAATCTTGGAAAGTGAGATGGTTGCTGATGAAATTTTCATATCCTAAAGTTTTATTATGTAGAGTCCTAATTCTGGTACCTGTTTAAGAGAGTTGGTTGGTGCTGAAGTTTGTGAAATATTGTCATTATTGTAGTTCTATTCAGTGTTGGTTTAGGTATATGAAGATTGATTGCTAGTTTGTCATCTCCTTCCGTCAAATATGAAAAGAATTTTTCGAAGGTTCTTCTTTAAATGTTTCATATTGTCAGCCATGTATTACTAGGGAGCCATTTCGTTTAAGGACTTCCACACTGGTTTGCATGTTAATTTGACAGTCAGTTCGTTTTCCTGCATTTCTAAGGTTACTTGGAGTTTTTTAGAGATTTTCAGTTAAGTGTTAGGCTGCCCAGTTATGTGGTCATAATATGCTGAGCTAACATACATATTTTATTCTCATGGAAAGTTTTTTTGAATTTTGTCATTTGCTAAAGATTTCAATAAAGATTGCTCAAAGTGTCATGGCTGGCCATTAAATATAACTTGTTGTACATGTGCCAGTTGTTTCTCTCGTTTTAGAAATCTGTTGGAGACTTGATTCTTTTACCTCATTTCTTAAAAGCTTTTTTGGAGAATTAAATGTTTTCTTGTCAGCTCCTATTAGAATGAGTTTTGAGAAAGTAGATAAGTTTAGTAACATTAAAATTTGGGTATAAAGATTAATTGATAGCCTCTTAGCCTTACAACAATCTCAAACTTTAGAGAGATTAAGCAACTAATGTATATTATTAGATAAATGCTTATTCTTGTGATTGTGTACACGTTCGCGTGACATGATTACGATTCTCAAATAAATCGAGGTATGCGTTCGCGCAACTTCGACTCCCTTTTTCTCTTTATCTTAATGTCGTCTTTGCAAATCGAAACATGGTGATGGACTTTCTCTTATTTTTTTTGTTTGTTGTGAATCTAAGTATAGGCTCTGTTTTCATTTTCATTATTTGCAATTCTTAAACTTTGGCTGCTACGGAAATTACCTGGTCTTTGTAATTGATCCTCTGTTGGGGTTTCTCGTTGTCAACAGTCATAGTAGTGTGTCTAGTAGTGTAATATTTTTTTTTTATCCCAAATGACTTCTTTAAAATGCTACCAATCTATTCTCGCTAGTTTTGGTTCAAGTTTGGTTTTTCATTTTCTATTACATTCTTTTTGGTTTGAAATGTTGGGCTCTAGGCACATCCTTAATTAATCAAATATCGGTGTTATGCACACGTTCGCGTGGCATGATTAAGTTTTTTTTTTTTTAAAAAAAAATCGAGGTATGCGTTCGCGCAACTTCGGCTAAATATTTTCAATAACAAATAAAACGTGACAAATTGTGTACACGTACGCGTGACATGATTTAAGCGCCAATGTTTCAAAATAAAACCGAATTACGCATTCGCACAACTTTGGCCAAATAATTTTAATATTAAGGGCTGTTAATTGTGTACACGTACGCGTGACATGATTTTTAGCGCATTAAATAAGATGAGCACACGTACGCATGACTCGTCTCAAGATATTTTCTTACAAAACGGTAAAAGGAAGAATATACATAGGTCCTAAAAATGAGTAATTAGATAATTTAAGCCAAGTATGAATCACTAAGCGATCGTGCTAGAACCACGGAACTCGGGATTTCCTAACACCTTCCCCCGGGTTAACAGAATTTCTTACCCAGTCTTCTGGTTTCGCAGACTTTAACACAGAGTCAAAACCTTCCTCGATTTGGGATTTAAAATAAACCGGTGACTTGGGACACCATAGATTATCCCAAGTGGCGACTCTGAATAAATTATTAATCTCATTTCGATTATTGTCACTTTAATTGGAAAAACTCTCTTATCCCCACCCTTCGGGAAAAAGGAGGTGTGACAGCTCTGGCGACTCTACTGGGGAGAAAAACCCAGAATCTCTGGTTCTGGGTTCAAGAATTCGAGCTTTTTAATATAATTTTACTTGGCTTTATGATTGTTGATATTATTGTATTTTATGGGCCTAATGTGCTAATTGCCACTCATTTACAGCTTTAATATTATTTGATCTGTGTTTAAATTGCCTTCTTACGCTTCCCCCTCTGAGTCTTCTAAAAATGGTGCACACATTCGCGTGGCTCGCTTTTCTGTTAGAGGTCGTTCCAAATCACAACGGGGATGGACCAGCAACAAGGCCGGGTAGACTTTCGTGCTCCCGGTACGTTTCCCCCACCTCGGCTCAAGTTGTCTGCTCGGGTAAATCAGATCTAGAACACAACCCCATCTTTTATTTTTTGAGTTTTTTTATGTTGTCTTTCACTTTCTAGTCATGTGCAGTATTGTGTCTTTTAGATAGTGTTAGATTCTGTCTGGTTAAGTTAAGCTTTTGTTACCGTATTTCCTGCTTTGTATTTATGAAAAAAAAGAAAAATTGTAATGGAAAATCCAAAAAGATTTTTATTTTATTTTATTTTGTTCATTACTTTTCCAGAACTACGCTTGATCTGATTCACGTGGAACATGATACGTAGGCAACCTATATAGGGTTCGATCGAATCATTATAAAAAAATGATGAGAAAAAAAAGAAAAAAAAGAGAGAATGAAGATGTGGGAGGTGAAAAATGAGAGGAAATTGTAGGATGCAAGAAAAGAGCGATAATCATAAAGAAAAGTGAGGAAAGAAATGAGCACATCAAGGAGCGCAAGAGAGGAAATAAAGAAGAAAAGGGAAAGGAAAGCAAAATTGGGATGATGCCATATGACCTTGTGACCCTCGAAGTCATTCTAGAACCATTAATTGTTGTTAGGTGCATGGCACGCAATGTGACGTTTCTATATGATAAATGCCGTAACGCTAACATATTGGATTTGTTGTGCTCCTCTTTGGTACTTTCATTGTTATCATAACAGGAGGTGGTTAGTTTGTGGTATTCCAGCGAGTCATCTGTACAACACAATGTCAAAGAGCAAGGTAGCCATGGCTAGCAAAGATTTGGACGCGGGTGTTGTTGGTCCGTCTGAGGAGATTGTTGAATCAGAATTTGAGTTGAAAGAATAGGTCTTGAGGTTGAAAGGACATATCGCTGAAATATACCGAGCCTGGATTAGTGGGTGTCCTCCACCCTTATTTCTCACTAACTACTCTGAAATCCTTACTACCATTCCGCCATTGTCACAAATCCAGATTCCTACTGCTTCTGTTATCTCCCCACAAACTTTTCACATTCCACCCCCCAAAACCATCTCATATCCCGCTCCTTTGACCACTCATGTTTTGGTAGCTCCTCCACCAGCTATTCTTCCTCGATCCTCTAGCGAGACTGTGTTCAAAGTCCCCGATGCCCTACACTATGCTCCAAAACCAATTTTCAAGGTCTCAGATCCATAATCTTACGCTCCTCATTTTGAGCTTCCCGGTGAAATTGAAAAGCCTGCTAAGACATTGGGGCATGATGAGATATCCAGAAAGCTGAAAGATATTCGTCTGTCTGCGTGGTTTAAAATGCCAAAGTTTAACTTATATGATGGGAGGGGAGATCCAGTAGCCCATCTGAAGGGTTATTGCAGTGAAATGAGGAGTGTTGGCGGGAAAGATTAAATGTTGATATCGTATTTCAGTGAGAGTTTGAGTGGGGAAGCCTTGGAGTGGTATACTGGCCAGGATGTCAGTAAGTGGCATGCATGGGATGAGATGGCTCAAGATTTTGTTCGGCACTATCAGTACAATATAGACATAACCCCAGACTGATCCTCCTTATCTGAGATAGAAAAGAGACCCGAGGGAAGTTTTGGCTCAGATGGAACGAACAAGTTGCTCACGTCAGTCCTCTGATTGATAGAAAAGATGTTGTTGAGCCCCTCCAACAGAAGGATCCAGTGCGCATTCCTGCTAAACGCTTTCAGCCTCAATACCGACCCCATGGACGTCCTCGTACTCGATATAATCCTCACCAATGCTACTTTCCTCCACAAAATCCCCAATTTCATACCTCAAATTCCCAATACTCTATCCACAATGCACCACTGTATGCTCCACACCCATGAAACTCGCAACGGCTTGCACCGTTTCCACAAATGTCTTACCCGCCTCTACAAACATATCAACCACCTACCTGAAAGAGGTTCCAACCAAGGCCGGAATAGAAAGTGAGAAGGCAGCATCAGAGAGAAAATTCCTTCACTCCTATTGGAGAATCATATGCCAGTCTATTCCAAAGGCGGAGGCAATTGGACATGTTGAAGACGATTCAGATGAAAATGTCGAATCCCCTTCCAAAGAATTTTGATTTTTCTCAAAGGTGTGCATATTGCTCTAATGCCCCGGGGCACAACATAGAAAAGTGTTGGAATCTGAAAAGAGCAGTCCAGAAGCTTATTGATGTAGGTGGCATCACCGTGCAAAATTCAAATGCAATAGATACTAGCAAAAGTCCATTGCCTGTTCATAATGAGACTCATAGGGTGCGCATGATTTGTGTGGAAAAGGAATATGAGAACTCTTCTGTATCCCTTGGAGGGCCACTTACCGCAAAGTTTCCATCACTATCAGTCTCGTCTCCAGAGGTTGATCTTCAGAACGAGTTGGCAAAAGGGACCCAAAAGCTATTTGCTAAGGTTAACGTGATGGAGACTTGTGGAGGTTCTGGTAATATTGATGTGGAACTCAGTGACTGAGATGTCGAGTTTGGTGAATTGAAAGAAACTCCTTTCTTGGCTAGCCAAGAAGGAGTTTTGGTGGTTTATTTTGTTGTCATTTTTGTCGTCCGGGTTATTTCAGGGTTGTAATCTGGATATGGTCTTGTGGCTCAAACCCTTCTTCTTCTTATTTTGCCTAGTTTGTTTTATTGTAGTAACTCGTCTAGTGTTATATAGGATTGTTCCAGGGTTGTAACCCATGTCTATTTTGCTTGTTTTGTTCAAACCCTTTTCACCATTCCTGTAGTTCTAGTCAGTTTTTATTTAGGTTACTTTTTCTTTTATAGTTCATTTCATGTTGACTCTAGTGACATGACATGCACGCATAATTATCAGCATGGTCTTGAAAGTTAGTTTAATCATGAAACAATGACACAACTTTGAATATGATAAAAGGATGCATTTGAGGAAACAAGTAAAGATTCACGCATTCCAAGATAACCTAAAGCTGGAATTCAGTGAAACTGAGGCGGTTAGTCCGAAAAATCAAGAGGTTGATAAGAGCATACAACAAGGAAATGTCTCTCAAGCAGTTTGAGGTAGATCAGTCAGTGTTGAAATGCATTCTTCCACATCATGATAAGGTTGAGTCAAGTCTGCTTCGAATTGGCGAGGTCATTCACTAGGATAAAGGTATTTCCCATTGGCACTTTGTGTTTGTATCGATGCCATCAAGAGACATTGTGCATGGTCTTAATTGCATTGTTTGTACTTGGCACTTTTAAAGTTTGGTATGACGAAGGCATTTTATTCTGCTACCCCAAACACTTTTATCCTTTTCTACCCCTTTGAGCCTTAGTTTGTTCTCTTTCATACCCCTCTTTTGGAATCCGAAATAGAGTTGGAAAAATAAAAAAAAATAGAAAAAAAGAAGAAGAGAAAAACAGAAAAAAGAAAGAAAACAGAAAAAGAGAAAAAGAGAAAAAAAAGAGAAAAAGAAAGAAAAATGGGAAAAACAAAACAAATTGTACGTTTGAACTACGTTCGGCCTCATTCTTATCACCACAAGATACGTAGGCAGCCTTATGGTTCGGTCCTATCAAAACAAAAATCCAAAAAAAATCAAAATAAAAAAAATCCCCAGACTCCAAGAAACTGGGGCAGAAGTTTTAATTTTTGCCAGAAGATCTGATTCCAAAAGTTGTAAATTTTAACCCTTTAATCTTAAATTATTTTGAGCCTTCATACCACCATTTCTTTCCAACTCTGTCCAAAAGCCTACATTACGGTCCAAAGAAAGACCTTCCGACCAATCTTTGAGGATGCCAAAGCAAGTGTGTGGTGAAAGTATGATTTTCTTGAATAATGGGTAATACCTTGATCTCAGCACAAAGAGAGAAAATGATAAAATAAGGGAGTCTTATTGGTGAAAACCCTTAGGGGCACCATAAGGCGACGGTGAGTTGAGAGAAAGATCAAAATGAGAGAGGCTTGATGGTGAAAACCCTTCGGGCACTACAAGTCGAATAAGGATCGTGAATCAGATAGGATGATCGGAGCATTGAAGCCCAGTTTCACGCCATAGAGGTATAACAAGACTTGAAGACTAGACTCGTTTGACAGATCAGGCCGCTTAATCCAAAATGCATGTCATGATCAGTGGAGCCGGCTTTCAAATCATATTAGTTTCTACTTTGTTATTTTCCTGGGTAATTTTTTTTTCCTTGTTAGGTACCATATCTTCTTGTTTTTTTACCCCTTAATCTGTTCCTCTTGTTTTGTTTGAGTCCCTTTTGAGTTTGTTTTTGTCGAATCAAGTAAGAAATGACTTCAGAATCTGCTACCAGCTTTTTAATCATACAAATCCAAATCTGGCAAGCACATCGAATTGGCATAAGACACAGGAGAATTGTGTATGCACTGAGTTGGTGATAATAGATGTTCTTTGGGATCCATGTGAAATGCAAAAAGTTGGTGAATGTTAGAATTCGAGTGTAATGCATTGGGTATAAGGTTTGTAAATGAACGAACTAGGAATATTTTTTGTGATAAGGGTTGTACGGAAAAATGGTTGGCCAATAACAAGCACTATATTCCAAGTTGAACTCCAAGTTGATCGTGACAAGTGCAAGATAAACCGCCCTCGTAGTCAAGGCCAAAAACTAACCACCATGTTTTAAACTCACAAGTTTTCTTTTTCTGAAACAGGGATGGAGGCTATGTTCATATCAAAGCTTGGAAGCTTTAATTTTTCAGGTGTAATGCCCCCAATTCTGCTTATGCCATGGCTATTCAAAAGATCACACATTACCCATAGGAGACTCACCCCTAGTCTGGGTCTTTAAGGTTATACTTTTGTTTTAGGAGACACACTTCCTAAATTGAGATTCACCCCTATGAGACGCACTTCCTAGTTTTGGTCATTTAAATTCATCCCTAGGAGACGCATGTCCTAGTTGGAGCCATTGATGTTTTACCCGTTAGGAGACGCACTTCCTAGTAGGGGTCTTTCAGATTATACTTTTTAGGAGATGCATTTCCTAGCTTTGGTCATTACAATTCATTCCTAGGAGATGCACTTCCTAGTTTGGTTCATTGAAGTTTTGCCTCTAGGAGACGCACTTCCTAGTCTATGATTTTCAGGTTACACTGTTTAGGAGATGCACTTCCTAAATTGAGCATTTACCCCTAGGAGACGCACTTCCTAGTCTATGATTTTCAGGTTACACTGTTTAGGAGATGCACTTCCTAAATTGAGCATTTACCCCTAGGAGACGCACTTCCTAGTTTGGGTCATTTAAGTTCATCCCTAGGAGACGCACTTCCTAATTTGAGTCATTTAAGTTCATTCCTAGGAGACGCACTTCCTAGTTTTTGGTCATTTAAGTTCACCCCTTGGAGACGCACTTCCTAGTTTGAGTCTTGAAAATTTGGATTTTTTTAGGAGACGCACTTCCTAAATTGAAATTTTACCCCTAGGAGACGCACTTCCTAGTTTTGGGTCATTTAAGTTCATTTCTAGGAGACGCACTTCCTAGTTTGAGTCATTTAAGTTCACCCTTAGGAGACGCACTTCCTAGTCTGAGTCTTTCAAGTTACAGTTTTGTTTTAGGAGACGCACTTCCTAAATTGAAATTTTACCCTTAGGAGATGCACTTCCTAGTTTTGGGTCATTTAAGTTCATTTCTAGGAGACGCACTTCCTAATTTGAGTCATTTAAGTTCACCCCTAGGAAACGCACTTCCTAGTCTGGGTCTTTCAGGTTATAGTTTTGTTTTAGGAGACGCACTTCCTAAATTGAGATTTTACCCCTAGGAGACGCACTTCCTAAATTGAGATTTTACCCCTAGGAGACGCACTTCCTAATTTTGGGTCATTTAAGTTCATTTCTAGGAGACACACTTCCTAGTCTGGGTCTTTCAAGTTATAGTTTTATTTTAGGAGACGCACTTCCTAAATTGAGATTTTACCCCGAAGAGACGCACTTCCTAGTTTTGGGTCATTTAAGTTCATTTCTAGGAGACACACTTCCTAGTTTGAATCATTTAAGTTCACCCCTAGGAGACGCACTTCCTAGTATGGGTCTTTCAAGTTACAGTTTTTATTTTAGGAGACGCACTTCCTAAATTGAGATTTTACCCCTAGGAGATGCACTTCCTAGTTTGATTCATTGAAGTTTCACCCCCTAGGAGACGCACTTCCTAGTCTGGGTCTTTCAGGATATACTTTTAGGAGACGCACTTCCTAAATTGAGATTTTACCCCTAGGAGATGCACTTCCTAGTTTGATTCATTGAAGTTTCACCCCTAGGAGACGCATTTCCTAGTCTGGGTTTTCAAGTTATATTTTGTTTTAGGAGATGCACTTACTAAATTGAGATTTTACCCCTAGGAGATGCACTTCCTAGTTTTGGGCCATTCAAGTTCATTCCTAGGAGACACACTTCCTAGTTCGAGTCATTGAAGTTTCACCCCCTAGGAGACGCACTTCCTAGTTTTGGGTCATTTAAGTTCATTCATAGGAGACGCACTTCCTAGTTTGATTCATTGAAGTTTCACCCCCTAGGAGACGCACTTCCTAGTCTGGGTCTTTCAGGATATACTTTTAGGAGACGCACTTCCTAAATTAAGATTTCACCCTCTCGAAGACGCACTTCCTAGTTTGGGTCATTCAGGTTTTACTCTTAGCAGACGCACTTGCTAGTCAAACATTCTTGGTTTACTCACAGGAGACGCACATCCTAGTCGAGTCTTTAGTTACTCTCATCATTGCATTAGTAGCATAAGTGGTTTACAGTTTTTCTAACAACTCACAAATCTCCCGAGTGCAAACTAGGGCAGAAAAAATTGTTTGTTTTGTTGTTTTGATTGCAGGCACCCACCTGGAGAACGAGGGTATTCATTTCAGAGTTATTTCAAAGTTCAAGTCAGTGGCAGGCGCCCACCTGAAAAACGAGGGAAGTCATTTCAAAATTCAATTCAAATTAGAAGTAGCAGAAGCTTGCGACAAGAATGCAAGTCGACAATCCGAGATGACCAACAGAAGTAGTATCAATCCAGAATAAGAGAAGAAAAGAAAAAAAACATCCAAACTGCAGAAGCGGAGACAAGATATGGACTGCTCAAGACATGACTGAGTCACGAGCTTTGCATGTTCCGTCATGACCCGAAGAGCTGAAGAAGAATAAACTAGCACCTGCAGTTAGCAAGCGTCAAGGTTCAAATATAAAGTCTGCATGAAGACCATTCAAGACTCAAGATCAAGCTGCAGAAGACTTATAGATAGGAATCTTGTAACTCATAGCTGACAGGCTTAGTTAGTCTTTTTCATTTTTGATTTTGATGTAATAACGGGATCGCGTACCGGAACCTTGACGAACGACACCTCAATTGGCTCTCCACCTCGGTATACTCCATCGCTCTTCTCAATTCTGAACTACACGTGGCCTGATTCCTTTATAGCCAAGGATATGTAGGCAGCTCAGATATCAGGGCTCGGTCACAATCTTTTACCCGCATTTCTTTTCTTTTGAATAAGTGTGGGGTTAGAAATCAATTACGTCGCTACTCGTTCTTTGCTCAAAAACACTTCGTGTATCCAAGCAAAGAGGGGCAGTTGTCAGCACGTAATATTTGACCCGTCACATTTTTAAAGCTATTTTTAATGTTTAAATATTAAGTGATTTTAGTAGTTTATTTTAATTAATTAAGAATATTTTTTATAAATACATTATATCATTTTAGTCTTCATAGCCCAAATTTATAACCCACTTCATATAAGACCCAACCCAACTCCCACAAATTGAGCCCAATACCAATTGACCCATTAATCATTTGAGCCCACAACCTTCTTAGAATGCTAAATTAAACCTAATTATATATAGATATAGAAGGGTCTTTCTCATTTTTTGGGGGACGGAAGAAAATAGAGAGCCGTCACTCTTCTTCTTCCTCTGTAAACACCACAGCAATACTCCACCCCATCTCCGCCGGAACACCAACCATCAGACCACACCAGCTCACTCCTCTCTAAATAGGAAACACTTTCATCCCTAAGCTCCTGCCGCGACTCCATCTCCCTTGCACCGGCAGGCACAACAAGAGCACTTCCTCTTCAGCCCTCAAGGCTGCTGCTACCGTCGTCGTTTCCGGCGAGCTGGCCGGCAGTAGCCATGCGTAGCCGCTGACCACCTCTCTCTCTTACCTCATCTCAACTTTCATCTTCTCTCTCATTTTTCTTAGACACAGCTGCCATTCCTTTTATGTTTTCAACGAGAGACGTCAAACATACAGAAAAAAAAGAGAATAGATCGGCCGCTCTTCCTTTTCCTAGAACGATCGTCTCCGCACCATCCACACCTACACAGAACAACATTTGCATCTCCTTCTTCTTCAATCTGCACACACACACACAAACAGTCGCATACACGCAACCGTCGAAACACAATCGCTGGAATCCAGCGAGCCAATTCTTTCGTCACGTTCACGGCTCCCACGAGCATCACTCCCAAAAGTCCACTGTTTAAAGACACAGAGGCGAGAGAACGAGCAGCTTCTGGTCATTTCCGAGGTTGTCGGCGAGGTCCCTTCCGTGGCCGTTGGCAAATTTTCCGGTCGAAAGTTTTATAATCCTCAAGTTGTTGTAAGTTCAATTCAAGTTCTTCTATATAAAGTTAGTTCAGGACTCGGTTTCTCTGTGTTTGCTGGGTTCTAACGGAATGTCAATTAAAAAGGGCAATCTCTTTAATTGCTTTCTTGATGACCTGAGAAGGTGTCTCTATTAATTGTCATCAATTCAAGGATGTATTGTTGCTATATGTCTATTTTTGTTTTTTGGTATATGTATTTCTGCTAGCAATTGTTCATATGCTTAATATTAGTTTCTGTGTTGGTTAGTACTAGCATTTAGCGTGTAACTATTTGTTAGTATTTCAATCAAAATAATCTCGTGGAACATTAGTAGTTAAGTGAGTGGTTACTGGTTTTAATGTGGAATAATTTGTTGATCCAAATAACTAAATTATACATCGCTAGTATACTTTAGGCGGGTATTAATAAATTAACTATCGTTATTATGTACACGTCCGCGTGACATAGTTATGATTTCCAAAATGAATCAAAGTACGCGTTCGCGCGACTTTGGCCAAGTTTTTCTTAAGTAATTAAACGTGACAAATCGTGTACACGTACGCGTGACATGATTTAAGCGCCGATTTTCAAAATAAAATCAAGGTACACGTTCGCGTGACTTTGGCCAAATAATTTTAATATTAAAGGGCTATTAATTATGTACACGTACGTGTGACATGATTTTTAGCTCATTAAATAAAATGAGAACACGTACGCCTGACTTGTCTCTGGATATTTTCTTAAAAGAGGTAAAAGTAAAAATATACATAGGTCCTAAAAATGAGTAATTAAACAATTAAGCCAGGTATGATTAAAAGTGACCGTTCTAGAACAACGGAACTCGAAAATGCCTAACACCATCTCCCAGGTTAACAGAATTCCTTACCCGGTTTTTTGGTTTCGCAGATTTTTACACAGAGTCAAAACTTCCTCGATTTGGAATTTAAAGCAAATCGGTGACTTGGGACACCATAAATTATCCCAAGTGATGACTCTGAATAAAATAATTAATCTTATTTTGATAATGTCACTTTAATTGGAAAAACTCTCTTATCCCCACCCTTTCGGGAAAAAGGAGGTGTGACATATATATAAATTATTAAATGATGAAACATGAGATGGAGATTTCCTAAATAATAAAAGATGTGCTTATTTACTTCTTGATTATTGAGCCTTCAGATATTTCATATAATTCATGTTTAATTATAATATTGGTATTTTAATGATAGTCGATAGTGAGTGTCGAAGTCGAGCCCTCGTCACTACTTCTTCGAGGTTAGACTGGATGCTTATCGTGTACGCATTGATTTACGTACTCATACTACAATTGTTGTACATTTTTGTGCAGGTTCATATGTGTCTAGTGGCCCTGTGAGAGCATAGGCATGGTTATTGCACTTTCTTCTTATGATGCGCAA
This sequence comes from Nicotiana undulata, assembly GCA_005239495.1. Lineage (NCBI taxonomy): Eukaryota > Viridiplantae > Streptophyta > Magnoliopsida > Solanales > Solanaceae > Nicotiana > Nicotiana undulata. The sequence goes on along the minus strand of ML255939.1, from coordinate 64,061 downwards.
GCCAGCGGAGTCTCCGTCAGAGTTACTTATGTATTTCTCCTATCTAATTTGTATTTTGGACAGATGTTGTATTTTATTTTATCTTCCTAGTTGATGCTCATGCACTTGTGACACGGGGTTTTGGGGTTACTGTGGGTTGTCTTGTATTAAAATTGTTAAAAATATTATTATTTACTCTGTGAATTCCATCTTTTACTAGTTAATTGAAGGAAAATATGATTTCTAAAATATTGAAATGGGAAGCAAATTAATAATTCATTATTGGCTGGCCTGACAGTAGTGTCCGGCGCCATCACGACCTTTAATGGATTTTGGGTCGTGACAACATGTTATCAGAGCATTAGATTCACTTAGGTCTCACGAGTCATGAGCGAGTCTAGTAGGGTCTTGCGGATCGTTACAGAGACATTTGTACTTATCTTCGAGAGGCTACAGGTTTGTTAGGAGCACTTCCCTTCTTGATTCCTAATCGCGCGATTTGATTCCTTTGAGGTTGTTGCCTTTGTCTCTTTCCTATTCAATCTTATGCGACGTGAAGTGCTTGTTATAAATTGAGAATTGAGGAATTATAATGGTACTGCAAAGGTGGGGCAGGATGTTTTTACCCGCGTATTTGATTGGGCTATTACTGTTGCCTTGCGGAAGGCTGTCCAGTCGTTTCAGCTCAGTATCCGTGTTACCTAAGGTTTTGAGATTTGGCCTTGATTGTTATGACGATTCGTGCGCTGCTATCGCACAGTGTTGTGGAATGGTAGGATGTTTGTCCAGGCATCGGGGCAACGTGAATGACTTGAAGGGAGGTGTTACTTAGTGCATGATTCAGAGATTCAGTATTTTATTTCTGTTAGAGGAAAGACAATCGGACTAGGAATGTTCAGGTTTGGGTTGATGGAGTAACGAGGCTTGGTATTTTCAAGCGTGGTAGATTTCTCAACTGTGAAGTGGTGTTATCGTCCTTGTTGAACACGTTAAGGTTCGCCGATGTTATGACCTTCTTCAAATTGCCTTCGAGGCAAGGTATTGGGAAAAAGTGTCTGAGATGCGGTTGTTAGAGATATCGGTGTGTAGCGGTTTCAGGATAGTCAGTGTTTCTAATGTGATGGCTCGAGAAAGATGATCTTGGGGGAGGCTTAGAGTTTTTAGCAATTGGTCAGATCAAGTGCCGCAGAGATGGATTTTGCATTGAGGCAGTATTTGGACAGCGAAGGATGAGGAAGAATATGTGGGAGGCGTCTTGCGTTGGTTAAATTTTAGAAGGCCAGGGGTAAGAAACAGGAGTCGGGTAGTTGCTTAAAGGAGAGGATTTGACCAAAGTGGCAGAGTAGCATATGGGTTCTGTGGTAGGATAGTTGCACGTCTTGAGAAAAGTTAAGAGTGATTTGGGATTCATTGTGGGCTACAGACTTAATTTGGAATGTTGACTGCTATGCTGGGAAAGGTTAGATACGACGAAAAGGATTTGCTTGGTATGAAGAAGATTACAACATGACTTGAATTGGAATGTATTGTCACACGTTTAGTTGATGTCCATGAGGAGTGAACAGACTTGTACAACTAGTGAATGAGCACGAGCTCAGGACGGGTTACTGATTTCGTAGTAATTGTACTCAGTGCACCGCCGTTGGATGATGTCGGCATGGAGTTTCCACATATGGGTTATCTCCTGTGAGCAGGTTAGCGGTTACGTGGTGCTGACAAAGCTCCTACGAAGAATTTCTACTGACTATCGAGAAAGAGGTCGAATGTGTGCATGTGACTAGTAATTCAGAGTGTTCGTGAAGTGTTTAATAGAAAGGTTTCGAGAAATTTGACGAGTTAATTGTGTAAGATCATGTCAATAGGGAGGGACTAGCGAAATTTGCTCACTGAAAGGTCAATTATTGTGGCACGGAGAGAAAACAAGTTAACAAGAAAGCTTATAATTAGGAAATAAAAATAGAATATTTTAGGAAGAAAAGGTTTTGCAGCTTGAGTTTTTGGGGAGTCGTGGGAGAGGAAAATTTTACTCCAGTCGGCGGACGTATCAAGTCAAATTCACTAATTTTATAAGTTAAAGTATTTTAGAATCATGTCATAATGTGCTTTTTTCTTTCTTATCTTGAATAATACTTTGAATTTGACGTCTTTTATTCAATATTTTTAAAATTACAAGGACGATAGGTGGCAATGTTATGTTGACATGAATAATTATTACTCTATCCCAATTTATTTGGCACATTTCGAATTCGCGAATTGAACGAGTGTTTTTTTTTATTGAGCTTTTTTCATGTCTTTAAATATTTTAAATTATTAATTATTGTGAATTATAGTATTTTTTTATATAGTTTTAACTATATAAATTTTATTCAAAATAACTTAAAATTATATAATAAAATTTATGAAAATTAAAAAATTTGACTCTCGAAATCTGAACGATACCACACAAAGTAAAACGAAGGGAAGAATATTCTTATCAATTTTTTTAATTTTTGAAGTTCAAAACACACTTACAATGACTCGGAAATAAAAACTAAAATATACTATCAAGTATTTATTGATTTTGTTCGTAACTGCGGGTAAGTTTTCTCTTAAAGGGGATCACGGGCAGCCATTTAAATGGGACCTATAGCCACTGTGGGCTATAGGTAGGTGCCAGGTAAAGTATGAATCTTGCAAATGATTAAGCACACCAATGTGCGCTACAACAATCATTACTGTCTCCGGTCTAAAATAAATGATTTTTGTCTAAAATAAGTGATTTTTGTAAATTTTAAGAATAAATTAATTATTTTCCTATATTGTTTTGGGAGTAAATAGTGTTTTAGTATGTGTTAAGAGTATTTATGTGGGATAGTAAATGTTAATATAGTCAATTTCATTACTAATTAATATTAAAAAGTGAATTTCTTAATTTACGTGAAAATAAATAAAAAATCACTTATTTTGGACCGAAAGGAATAGTTAGTACATCAAAATTAATCAAACTGAACATTTTGTTTATAGATTTTCCTTTTTCTTATACTAGCATACAAACTAATTAGAAACGTACATATCAAATTTCATTAAGCATTTTATGGTTTCATTAAATGCACACTTTTCTCCCAAATTAAATGACAAAACTATCAATATACATCAAAATCTATATAACTATTTTCTTGAAAAACTTATATATGTCATTAAAGTGTAGTCTATATTTTCAATACCTTTAATCTTTAACCCATATTGACCTTCTAAAATTATGAATACCATGAAAAAATTAAAAACCAAAATTTGAAATAATGCAAAAATATATGAAAAAGTAATAAGAAACATAAATATATAGCTCACTATTATTTGGAAACAGCATACACATAATTATTGGAAACAATTACTGTAATTTTAATATATGTAGAATTTTAAATCAGTTAAATATTTGATTAATAAATTTATTTTATTTGAATTATGTGGAAAAATCTAATAATTAAAAGTTTAAATGAACAAATATTTTAACTTAAATAATTTTTTCCTTATTTGGACTATTCAACATAACTATAATACATTGCATGTTAATCTTAATATTCAAAACTTCAGAATCAACTTAAATGTTATTTATTGAATTTTTGTATAATATTTAAATATTGCGCTGAAATAAATATATCAATAAATCTCTTCTTTTTTTATGAATTTTATGAAGGGGACCGGGGGGCAGAATTTCATTGTCAAAGCAAAGGGGAGATCCTTATTTCTTTTTTCTTTCCTTTTGGTAGGAGAAAAACATATGCGATTGGATTAGTACAATTATTGATCGCATTATAGTCAGTATTCCAAGAAATACTGGCCTTTTCGATTGCCCCCGATGCGTGTAATGGAATCGAGTACTATACCTTTTTGAGGCGCTTTAACTTGCAAAATCATAAAGAAAAACATATTCTAAATGAGTAGACTCAACTCAATAATGGCATATGTCACGACCCAAAATCCACTATAGGTCGTGATGCCACCTAACACCGTTGTTAGGCAAACCAACGTTGATTTATCAATTTTATTCATACATTTTATTACTTTGAAATTACTAATTCCCAATAATTTAACAGTATAAAATATAATTTACAGAGTAAATGATGATACATACGTGATCTATGATAACAACAACCATAATGAACTCCCAAAATCCGGGGTCACAAGTGCATGAGTATTTTCTAAGAAGTACAACAGTAATACAACGTATGCCTAGAATGTAGATAAGGCATGATAAAATAAATAGTATAATTGGGATTCGGTGGGTTGCGATGTGTAGTTTGGATTACAACTCACATAAGGTCTCCTCAACAGATGCGCATACGCGCCAAGATGATCACCAAAGGACCTGTCATATCCTGCACATTTAGTGCAGAAGTGCAGCATGAGTACGCAAATCAACACGTACCCAGTAAATATCTAGCTTTACCCTGTAGAAGTAGTGACGAGGGGTCGACATCGACACTTACTAGATGTTCAAATATAATATGATAATTTCTAGCAAATATGAAGTGCACAAAAATAGTGGAGTAGATCTGTAATATCATAATATTCTAATCATCTGTTCTAAAGCATAAATCTATCGGTCTTGTATTCTACCTCAATACCTCATAAAGTTTCACATGTCAATAATAAATTAATAAGTACTACCGTAAAATATCGGGTATCAATGGAAGGTTTATCTTGTGTATATTCGAATTACTAGCGATAACGCATGATTCTGCCGAGGTCGTTCAATCCGATCCAAAATAATGAGAACACTGCCGAGGGTCGAGTGGCACGAACCATAGATATATCTATATACTGTCGAGGCGTTCGTCCCGCTCCACAAGAAAGGAAGGAAGTTTCTGAATCACAAGATACGTTATTACAATATAGCACATGAGCACTGCCGTTTCTCAATTTCCTTGCCAACAACTCAAGTGTTGGTCCTAAGATATATTAACTTTCTAGATCAAGTTAAATCATATTTTTAATTTATTAAATCAACAGAATAAGTTCAAGTACTTCAAATATTGCATGATAAAATTCTAGGTATACTGAGACATAAACATGCCTTAGCTACGTACGGACTCTCGCCACCTCGTGCATACGTAGCACCCACAACTAGCAGCACATATCAATTAATATCACCTAGAGAGTAGCTTCCCCCTCACGGGGTTAGACAAGAGACTTACCTTACTCCGAAGTTTCATAACCGGCTCCAACGCCTCTAACACCTCAACTCTAAGCCAAACGTTCCGAAACTAGTCAAACCATGTGAAAACCAATGAAAATATACTCTAATACTTATAATAACTCAATTCATAACAATTCCCAACTCCGCTCGAAAAGTCAATAAAGTCAACCCTCGTCCACGTGCCCGGATTCTGAAAATTTTCAAAAATAAATTTTACCCATAAAATTATAAACTCAAATATATAATGTATTCCCAATTTCATTCCCAATTTCGTAGTCAAAATCAAAAAAATACTAAATTATAGGTTTTCTACCAAAATTCATACAAATTCCCATGCTTAAATCCATATATAACCATATATTTAACTCACAAAGAGTGAGAATTACTTACCTTGACATAGATGATGGAAATCTTCCCTCCAAGAGCTCCAAGAATCGCCCAGCTAAAAGAGAATGTGAGAGGAATGAGCTAAGTCCCGGATTTTAAACCCTCTGCCCAGTTCCTTTCTCTTCGCGATCACGGAATAACCCTCGCGTTCGCGAAAGCCAAACATCCCTGCCCAAAAATCTCTTCTTCGCGTTCGTGATGGCCTTCACGCGTTCATGATGACCACTGCCCCTCGCCCTCCATGTTCTCAATTCCCCAGTCACGTTCGCGTAAGCCAAAGGCCTCCTGCCCTAGTTCCCTCATCTCTTCTTCACGTTCGCGGTTGGGCCTCCGCGTTTGCGAAGAACTGCCAGGACCATCTATGCGTTCGCGTAGGGAAAAATCACCAGCCCAAAAATCCTTCTTCGCGAACGTGTCTCTTTCCCCGCGTTCGTGAAAGACAACACTAGCACCAGCAAACTAACAACAACTTTTACTCCTAATTTTGTCCAAAACCACCCCGAGGCCCCCAGGACCCTGTCTAATCATATCAACCAGTCCCTAAACATAACACGAACCTGCTCGAGGCCTCAAATCACATAAAACAACATTCGAACTTTTAAACGGAGAGACAAATTCCTTTTTAAAACTTTCAAACTTCGACGAACGCGTACGATTCATACTTAAAACATTTCGGAATGACGCCAAACTTAACGTCCAAGTCATAAATCACAATACAAACCTATTCCAAGTCTCGAAATCCCAAACGGACATCGATAACACAAAACCCACTTCAAACCAAATTCAGGAATTTCTTAAACTTTCAAAATGTCGATCTTCCAAAATAAGTGTTGAAATGCTCCTAGGTGATCCGATACTCAACCCGAATATACGCCCGAGTCCGAAATCATCATATGAACCTAGTGGAACCTTTAAATCCTGATATTGAGGTCGTTTACTCAAACGTCAAACCTTGGTCAGCTCTTCCAACTTAAAGCTTCTGAATTTAGAATTTTCTTTCCAAATCAACTCCTAACTTCCTGAAATTCAATTCCGACCACACGTACAAGTCATAGTACTTGAAATGAAGCTACTCAAGGCCTCAAACCGCTGATCGACGCGCCAGAGCTCAAAACGACCGTTCGAGTTGTTACAACATAATATCATACACTCAATAATTATTTTTCTATTAATATTTGTAGACTTGAAGTAATGAGGATGAAATAGCAAAAGATAAAAATATATTCTAAAAGAGCTGTCATTAATTAATTTTCTTTTTTTCCCATAAATTTTCCAACAAATGACAGTTCCCTATATTATTATATATTATGTTATTTGTTGTAAATTATTAATTAAATATTAGTCATCTTTGAAGTTTATAATGCCACATATCAATTTGTATTATTTGAAAAATTATCGTAATACAACAACAACATACCCAGTATTATCCCACATCGTGGGAACTGGGGAGGGTAGTGTGTAGGCAAACCTTATCCCTACCTTTGTGAAGGTAGAGAGGTTGTTTCCGATAGACCCTCGACTCAGAAAAATAAAATACCACATTAATTAAGAGATAGACAAGGAGGTACAACACCAAAAAGCCATGTAAAAGCAGTATAAAAATAACACGATAATAAGATGTTCAAAGTTAAAGAAAACGATGGGTAGTCAGAGAAACCTACTACTAACAGAATGCGAGAGTGCGTATTAATACTACCGGTATGAAAAATCTAGACCGGCTACCTTACTGCACTAATCCTCGACTTTCACACCTTCCTTTCAAGGGTCATGTCCTCAGTCAGCTAAAGTTGCACCATGTCTTGCCTAATCACCTCTCCCCACTTCTATTTCGGCCTACTTCTACCTCTCCGTAGGCCCTCCAATGTCAACCTCTCACACCTGGGCGTTTGTGCTCCTCCTCTTCACATGTCCAAACCACCTAAGCCTCGATCCCCGCATCTTGTCCTCAATAAGGCCACACCCACCTTGTCGCGAATAATCTCATTCGTAATCCTATCTAACCTGGTGCGCCCGCATATCCATCTCAACATCATCATGTCTGCTACCTTCATCTTCTGGACATGGGCGTTCTTCACAAGATAACACTCAGCGCCAAACAACATAGTCGGCCTGGCCACTATTTCGTAGAACTTACCTTTAAGTTTTGGTGGCACCTTTTTGTCACACAAAAAACCAGAAGCGAGTCTATGTTTCATCCATCCTGCCCCAATACGATGTGTGACATATTCATCAATATCTTCATCCCCTTGAATAATAGACCCAAGGTACTTAAAACTTGCTCTCCTAAGAATGACTTGTGAGTCGAGCCTCACCTCCCCTTCCCGTCCCTGAGTCTCAGCACTAAACTTATATTCCAAGTATTCTGTCTTAGTCTAGATCAACTTGAAACCTTTAGACTCCACGGTTTGCCTCCACACCTCTAACCTCGCATTCACAATTCCTTGCGTCTCGTAAATCAATATAATATCATCTGCAAATAACATGAACCATGACACCTCCCTTTGGATGCGACGCGTCAGAACGTCTATCGCCAGGGAAAATAAAAAAGATCTGAGTGCCGACCCTTGGTGCAACCCCATCACGACCGAAAAGTTGTCTGAGTCCCCTCCTACCATCCTTACTCGGGTCTTTTCTCCATCATACATGTACTTAATCACCCTAATGTTTTCAACAGGTACGCCTCTAGCCTCCAAATATCTCCACAAAACCTCTCTATGGACTTTATCGTACGCCTTTTATAAGTCGATGAAGTCTATATGAAGTCCATATTCCTCTCCTTATACTTCTCCATCAAAATCCTAACAAGGTGAATGGCCTATGTAGTCGAGCGCCCCGACATAAACCCGAATTGGTTCTCGTAAATAGACATACTCCTCATCACCCTTAGCTCCACCGCCCTCTTCTAGACTTTCAAGTATGCCTAAGCAGCTTGATACCCCGATGCGCTATAGCCTGTTTCCAATACTCAGTGGCTTGTTCGAACCAAGCCTCTACAATTTCCAATTCTCCCTGTTGAATGGCATGTTCTCCCGACTGGAATTGGTAGTTCAATTACTTCCCTTAGAACCGTACTTGATAATTTCATACCTCATACGTCTCATCAGTCAATTCTTTTGTGTCCCATTGTGAGTTATTGAAATTTTGGATATCACCCTTGTTCTCTATATAAAGGAACCCTCGTGCTCCACCTCCACTCCTCAGACATCTTCTTCATTCTAAAAATGATATTAAATAACCTAGTGAGCCACTCCAAGCCCACCTTTCCCACTCTCTTCAAAAACTCCACTGGGATTTTATCCGCCCTGGTCACTTTGCCTTTGCTCATCTTATGCATATCCCCCTCAACCTCCTAAACTCTAATCAACCTACAATATCCAAAGTCGCAACGACTCCTGGAGAGCTCCAATACCCAGTACATTGTTGTATCCCCCTCCTTGTTCAAGAGACTATGGAAGTAGGTCTCTCATCTCCGACGGATAATCCCATCATCCAACAAAACTCTACCTTCTCTGTCCTTGATGCACTTCACTTGATACAAGTCACGAGTCTTTCTTTCTCTCACCATGGATAACCTGAACAACCTTTTATCCCCACCTTGGACCTCGAGTTCTTCATTCAAATTACCAAAAGCTGCAGTCTTAGCCGACGTAACTACTAATTTCGCCTCCTTCTTAGCTAACTTATATTGCTCCTTATTCACCTTTCTCTCTACCTCGTCTACACTTTTTACTAGCTTCAGTACGCCGCTTTCTTGGTCTCCACCTTTCTTTTCACCTCTCCATTCCACCACTAATCTCCTCTTTGTCCACCAGAGTAACCCTTCGAGATCCTGATACGTTTCTAGCTACTTCCTAAATGCACTGCGCAATCGTGGTCCACATAGAGCTTGCGTCCCCGCTATTCCTCCAAGCCCCCTAGTCATCAACTTAGCCCCCAACTCCTACTCTTTAGCTTCCGTTAAGGCTCCCTACTTGATCCTAGGTTGTCTATATGATAACTTGGATTTTTGCCTTGTTTTACATTCTTCTAGACCTAAACTGTGGTTATAATTATATACAAAGTAGCCCCGAAAACTTATAGGTTGTGCTTGATGCAGGATTGAACAAGAAATGATGACATTCGGTCAAAAATAGACTCAAAACAGGAGTGAATCCGGCACAAGGACCAAGGACAACAAAAACTGAACAAGTAAAGAGCCACCGCGGCCACATTCCTTATTTCGCGGTCCACGGTGACATGATTCAGAGAGGTGGATTCCTTAGGTCAGCTCACCGCGGTTGCGGTCTTCATTTCGCGGACCGTGGTCCTTGTTTCGCGGTCCGCGGTTCACAACTTCAGAGAGATGGAATTCAAGGCATAACTCACCGCGGTCGCGGTCCATATTTCGCGGTTCGCGGTCGAGCATTTTTAGAAGCCCAGTGGTTGAGCACCCAGTTGCCTTTCGCGGACCGCGGTCGTGTTTTCGCGGTGGCCCGGCAGGGGCATTTTTGTCCGAAATTTTGGCAGACTATAAATAGCTTATTTTGTGATTTCTTTAGACATCTGGTAATTTTTGAAGTAGAGAGCACGTGAATGCTTTTGGGTTTTCATCTTTTTAGTTTTATTATTGTATTTTTTTACATTGAATCTTGAATATTTTTGTTGAGAATCAATTAATGAGTTCTCTTTCTTCTCTGTCATTGTTTCTATCTTTGATTATGAGCAGTTAGGACCATTAGCTAGGGTTGTGGCTCAACCCAAGTGTGGGTATATAATGGGTTTTTGAAATTAAGGTTGGGAAATTAATGGGTGTTGGCTATTTAGGCTAATTGAGGGTTCTTATTGCCATAATTAGTGGTTGCAAACACTAATAGCCTTTTCTATGACTTGGGTCCTTCTTGAGAAAGAGGACTTGAGTCTAGAAAATTAGCCTAATAGGAAATTAGGGCATTATCAGGAGATTGGTAGTCCCGATCAATTGGGTTAATCTCAGAAATGGTAAAACCCTACCTGAGCCCTAATTAACGGGTTAAACCTCGAGAGAGTAATACCCTACCTCAACCTCAATTTCTTGATTAATTGACACCCAATTGGCCTTGAGAGAGGTAATTAGGGAAAAGCCACTCAAACTACCGAGAGGTGTAGAGTGGGTATGTTCGTGCATTGGTTATAGCTGTATCCCAAATAAATATCCCGACCTTAGAATTGAAATCCGTTATGTATCCACCTAGGAAAAGGTTATGACCCTAGTGCCATTATCATCATCAGAAAACAACACCAAAAACAATATAGCCATTACTTAGCATACAATCAATAGAATATAATTAGCATAGCTCAAACCAAGCAAATGTTTATAAGTGCAATTAGAAACACTCGACCCTTCTAGATTACTTGGACACTCACTCCCATTATAGACTCCCTGTGGATTCGATCCCGACCATTCGGGTAAAAGCTACACGATCCTTGCCTTCCTATTTATATAGTAGTGTGGGTGAGGCGTGATCACTTTTTGGCCCTATAGACATTTCATTTAAATTATAATCGGGATGTATAATGCAAATTTTTTTTTTTTCATTTCCTTATGTTTTATTTTCCCTTTTGGCTTGTAAATAAGTTTACTATCCTAGTACTTTTATAACTTCTTACTTTTTGGTATGTATAAGTTAACTCTTCATTGTAAATATTCATCCCCTATGTATATTCGTCTAATTTCCCTCATGTACATATTCATTTTATCCCATGCATGTTACTTTATGCACTTTTTCGACTTTATAGCTTCTTATTTAGCTTCTTGTTTTGAATTTCGCGTGAGCAATAAACCTTTGGTTTTCTTAATTCTCTGAACCTATGAAAAGTCGGCTCATTGACAAACCGGTCTTTCCAGACATCTGGGTTACGAGTACGCTCGACCCCTTCAACCACTGGTGCATCCCCATCATCCTCACTTGAGTGCTCCCCAGATAGGGAGGCTGTAGGAGAAGTAGAGTAGGAATGGCCACTGGAGGCTGATTCAGCTGCTTGAGCTGGGGATGGGGGAGAGGAGGCAGGGTCCAAAGGAGATGACTGCGATGAGGTCTCCTCCGATGGTGCATACTCACTCTCCGATGGTGAAGCATGAGAGTCTCTAGCATGAGTAGCCCGTCGGGATGATTGAGGAGGAATTGTGACTTTGGAGGGTTGCCTAGGTGCCCCCGGGCCTCTCCCCCTTTGAGGATCTCCTCGACCAGTTTGTTTTCGCCCACCGCCTTGTTATTGAACCATTGGCTGCAAAGTAAACAAAGAAGCTGCCGAAGACTCGTGCTTCAAAGGAGTCGGTGGCTGAATTGAGGAAAGAGGTGAACAAGCTCAAGGGGGATCAGATACCTTTGGAGATGTTACTAGCAGACCCCACAGAGCAGCAGCCAGTGCATAAGGAAGAGCGCGGGAGGCCAACGAAGAAGAGGAAGGTCCTGTCCCGTACTGAGGGCATTAGACTTGTGCTGGCAGACCCTCCCACACACAGTCAGGCTTCCGAGCAGATACATGCCCGGATCCAGGAGGCCCAAACCACCGGAGCTCCACCACAGGCACCAGTAGACCCAGCCCCACCACAGTCCCAGGCACAGGCAGATCCTATACCATCTCAGCCACAGCAGCATGGAGACCAGCAGGCCGAGGGCCAATAGAGAGTCTTCTTTACTCTTTATCTCGCTCCCATATTTTTTGTGCACTCTTTTTGATACATAGCATTGGGGAAAATGCTATCTCTTAGTTGGGGGAGTGTCCCTATAGGCATTTCATTTAAATGATAATCGGGTTGTATAATGCAGACAATTTTTCTTTCATTTTATGTTTTATTTTCCCTTTTGGCTTGTAAATAAGTTTACTATCCTAGTACTTTTATAACTTCTTACTTTTTGGTATGTATAAGTTAACTCTTCATTGTAGATATTCATCCCCTATGTATATTAGTCTAATTCCCCTCATGTACATATTCATTCTATCCCATGCATGTTACTTTACGCACTTTTTCGATTTTATAGCTACTTATTTTGCTTTCTTAGCTTCTTGTTTTGAATTTCGCGTGAGCAATAAACCTTTGGTTTTCTTAACGTCGCGGTTCTTTCCAAAGGTGGAATTTGTGTGAACCGGGTGGCTCTTCCCAATGATGGATGGTGTGACAACTTTCTTAAGGGTTTGAGTCTGTTTTTCTCTTTTTGGTCTTGTTTTTCTTCTTTTTCCTTTTTCTAGTGATTGAATAACGGTTCCTCGAGAAAAGCTTCGCTTGGGCCTAACACAGTTGCCTTTGATCCCATGGTCAAAGACAAACCGTTGTGTTTAGGATGGTGATAGTGACGATCTTGAGACTCTTGTGTTGCTCGATAATCATTGGGTGGTCCTTGGGGACCATTTTGCTACTCAATACACGACTAAGGTTGTTGTGGGCCCTCGACTTGGTTTTTGCAGCAATCCCCTAGCATTGAAGCGTGAGAAATTCGAAATTGCAAGTCCAAGTCCCGTGCCACTAGTCTAGAACTTGCCCTGAGTGTTGTCTAGGCGAAATTCTAGGAGTAATTTGACTTGAGAAGTGACTATAGGCCTTCCTTGGCTTGAACAACGCATTAAACACATCCATGGCCTTCCAAATACAAAGTCCCTAGTCAACCCTTTTGAGCTTTAAACCATTTCTTTCAAAAACCAAGCTACAAGCCTTCAACCATTCTTTTACCCTCTCTTGGCACCCGATCTTTCCTTGGCACTAGGTGAAAAGCATAAGTTTGGGGGAGAGACGAGGGATGTGATGAAGTAAAAAAGAAGGCACAAAAGAAAGAAAAGAAAAGGGGGCAACGAAAAAGAAAGAAAAGAAAAGAATGAACAAAAAGTGAATTGATGAAAAAGAAAAGAAAAGAAATACATGGAATTGATAAAAAAGTGTTACCAAAGGTTTGGAATGCATACAAGGAAGAAAAGTGGCTAGAATGAACAAAAAGGCGTGACAGTGTGTCTCTCCAGACCTGCGCAAAGATAAAATGACTCAAAGGGTCAAGAAAATGTGAGAACAGTTAAAAATTAAGTGCTTAAGGAAAGATAGAACTCACTTTGACCAAACACTTCCTACCCTTAACCAACAACCTTCATCATGTTTCCACAAAATCCCTGTATGATCTCAAGTCAAGTGAAGCCTATATTAGTGGTGATTTACACAAAGGGCAAGCCTATGGTACTTTGAGCCGGACTTAGGACTTTTTCTTTGATGAGAGATGAGCGATTTCCCATATTCCTCGTTCTGAGCGTTATTATTCTAAAAGGTGAGGTGCTTAGGGAAAGTCGCGGAATAAGAGTCTGGGATCAACACTGTCCGAGGTGGTAGTTAGAGTCTCACTGATGAGTTGGAACAACCCTCGAAGCTCTTGTATCACACTTGAAACTATGGTTTTAAAAGGTTCAAACATTGTCAATGATGCATGTGCATTAAGGGCTATGGTTAGTCCCAATTGATGCTAATTGAGGTCACCATTAGGACAACCAGATTTTCTTGGAAGCTACCATAGGGGTGTGTCTTATTTTGTTTTCTTCAGGACAAGTAAGAGCTTAAGTTTGGGGCAGTTGATAACTTGGATTTTTGCCTTGTTTTCCGTTCTTCTAGACCTAAGTTTTTGTTATAATTATATACAAAGTAGCCCCGAAAACTTATAGGTTGTTCTTGATGCAGGATTGAACCAGAAATGATGACATTCAGTCAAAAATAGGCTCAAAACAGGAGTGAATCCGGCACAAGCACCAAGGACAACAAAAAGTGAACAAGTAAAGAGCCACCGCGGCCGCGGTCCCTGTTTCGCGGTCCGCAGTGACATGATTCAGAGAGGTGGATTCCTTAGGTCAGCTCACCGCGGCCGCGGTCTTCATTTCGCGGACCGTGGTCCTTGTTTCGCGGTCCGCGGTCCTCATTTCGCGATCCGCGGTTCTTCTAGACCTCATTTCGCGGTCTGCGGTTCTTCTAGACCTCATTTCGCAGTTCGCGGTTCTTCTAGACCTCATTTAGCGGTCCGCGGTCGAGCATTTATAGAAGCCTAGTGGTTGAGCACCCAGTTGCCTTTCGCGGACCGCGGTCGTATTTCGCGGTCCGCGGTGGCCCCGCATGGGCATTTTTGTCCAAACTTCTGGCAGACTATAAATAGCTTATTTTGTGATTTCTTTAGACATCTGGTAATTTCTGAAGTAGAGAGCACGTGAATGCTTTTGGGTTTTCATCTTTTTAGCTTTATTATTGTATTTTTTTTACATTGAATCTTGAATATCTTTGTTGAGAATCAATTAATGGGTTCTCTTTCTTCTCTATCATTGCTTCTATCTTTGATTATGAGCAGTTAGACCCATTATCTAGGGTTGTGGCTCAACCCTAGTGTGGGTATATAATGGGTTTTTGAAATTAAGGTTGGGAAATTAATGGGTGTTGGCTATTTAGGCTAATTGAGGGTTCTTATTGCCATAATTAGTGGTTGCAAACACTAATTAGCCTTTCCATGACTTGGGTCCTTCTTGAGAAAGAGGACTTGAGTCTAGAAAATTAGCCTAATAGGAAATTAGGGCATTATCAAGAGATTGGTAGTCCCAATCAATTGGGTTAAACCCAGAAATGGTAAAACCCTACTTGAGCCCTAATTAACGGGTTAAACCTCGAGAGAGTAATACCCTACCTAAACCTCAATTGCTTGATTAATTGACACCCAATTGGCCTCGAGAGAGGTAATTAGGGCAAAGCCACTCAAACTACCGAGAGGTGTAGAGTGGGTGTGTTCGTGCATTGGTTATAGCTGTATCCCAAATCAATATCCCGACCTTAGATTTGAAATCCGTTATGTATCCACCTAGGCAAATGTTACGACCCTAGTGCCTTTATCATCATCAGAAAACAACACCAAAAACAATATAGCCATTACTTAGCATACAATCAATAGAATATAATTAGCATAACTCAAACCAAGCAAATGTTTAGAAGTGCAATTAGAAACACTCGACCCTTCTAGATTACTTGGACACTCACTCCCATTATAGACTCCTTGTAGATTCGATCCCGACCATTCGGGTAAAAGCTACACGATCCTTGCCTTCCTATTTTTATAGTAGTGTGGGTGAGGCGTGATCACTATACACCACCCTCATTCTCCTCTTCCTTATGTTCTCAAGGTCCATGACCAGGAGCCTATGAAGAGACGTGAGGTTCTCACTCGGGATGACTTTGCAATCCGTGTAAAGACCTCTATCGGACTTTGTGTAGAGAATATAATCAACTTGATTCATGGCCACCGAACTGTGGAAGGTGATCAAATGTTCCACCTTCTTCGGGAAACTCGAGTTTTCTATCACAAAATCAAAAACTCTAGCAAAGTCCAACAGAGAATTTCCTCCTCCGTTCCTATCTCCAAAACTGAAGCCACCATGCACATCATCATACCCCCCAGACTTTGCTTCAATGTGGTCGTTGGAATATCTTCCTATGAAAAGCTTCACAGTATGCGGGATACAACACATCATCTCATCCAAATCCTCCTAGAAACGCCTTTTGACTTTCTCGTCCAAGACTGATTGGGGTGCGTACGCACTGATTATGTTCAAAATAAATCCTCCAACAAATATCTTAATAGCCATCAGCCTGTCATTCACTCTCCTAACCTCCACCACTAGATTACGGAGGTCCTTATCAACCAATATACCTACCCCCCCCCCCCCCCCCCCCCCCTGACCCCCAAATTT
>ML255939.1:17726-47731 GCA_005239495.1 Nicotiana undulata | reverse complement strand
CCCCCCCCCCCCCCCGCGCTCTCTGAATACCATAGTTTGAACTTTCCCACTTCCCGTGCCTTATCTCCTACCTATCTAGTCTCTTGTACACAAGCTATACTAATTTTTCTTTTTTGGAGAATCCTCGCTAACTCTATAGACTTTGCCTCGCAAAAAGGAAGATTAATATAGCTTGTATACAGGAGACTAGATGGGTAGGAGATAAAAGTATTTTTTTTTTCTACTTTTTGTTTCTATATTAGGAAAAAATTAAACAATAATTTGTATAAGTTATTCTTATTATTCTTTGAAGACTTTCATTTACAGGATTTCATCCTTTATATTGCCTGCTAAATGGGAGAAACATTCTAATTTTCGAAAGTTATCTAATTTATTTTTATTTTATAATTCAATTATATTATTTAGTAATATTTAATCTATGTGATTTAAAAAAATATTATTTATTGGCATGAAATATACGCGCAAAGTGCATATTGTAAGACTGGATAAATTAAAACGCATATATTAGAATCCCAAAAGCTAAGGAACGTTACTTTGTTCAGTCCCTTTAAACATCCTTAGTCCAGCTGCATCTCTTACTCAAAACTTCATCAAGATCTCCTTATCGCGTCACGGATAAATCAGGATGTATGAGTTTGTAACTTCCTTTATGCGGGATTATCCTTTTGAAATCCATAAGTTCCTTCATGTTCTCCTTTTATAAGATTTTTCTTATACGAATATTTAACTCGTTCTCACTTCACCTTATAATATTCTACTAAAGGAAATGTGTGGAAAAATAATTCTTAGTTTATACCATAAATCTGAAAATTAAAAAAAAAAACTTACAAAAATTGTTGGCATCTTCAAGAAATTAAGCTAAGAGTACTTAATTGAGAAACAAAACTTCCTGATGGGTGGTGATATATCCGCATCCAATTTTAATAGGATCAGGTAAGTGGATTAATATAATTTTATGACCTAAGTAACAAACACCTTGGATCGGATCTGGTAAGTGGGTCGAAATAAGATCAAATTTTTGTTTCATTCCGAGATTACCATGTGACACAATAAAAACATGTCACATCATTAAACTGAATGCTCACAATTTCTGTCATTAGAAGTAGGGGCAATTTTATTAATAGAATTAATGTCATGTGCTCTTTTGGACGGAAGATGGAAGGAGGATATCTGTAAACTATTTAGTAGCGGTAGTCTAGGCCCTTTTTCGGGATATACAAATTCTCCTATATTTTACTTGTCTTGAATATTTTATAATTGAAACCAGGATATATAATGTAATCTAAGGTATAAAAATTTGTCCATTTTTATGTGCTGTCACCCGGTGTAAATTTTTCTGTTAGTTACTACGACCAAATACTGAAAATCATAACTGACACTAACTGAACTTTCTCCACTAAGAGAATCTATTCAATGTTCTCAACATATAAACAGAGAGGAGCTCGTAGGCAACTTACGGGTTCGGCTAAACTTAGCAGATTTGTCCTAAACTTTGTATTTATTTTATCGAATTCACTAAATATGTACAACTTTTAATTTTAGAATCATCTTATTTATTAGTACTTAAAGTGATCGTTGTAAAACTCAGAACTCATAAAGTTTAAATCTTGAATCCGTTTCGATGTAGATAAATCATCAAGCAATTCAATTATACTTGTAACTTATAAATATACCTTTCTTTATAATATATCTTTAACTATACAAGCAAATCACCGAAAATTCCCACATCAACTGATAATAGAAACCTTTTATTGGTTGATTTTGTGATGAAATCATTAAGTTGTGGCAGCTAAAATCAAGCTCAATAAAACTTTATAGGGTGAAATATGATATGACACATGATCGTCTTAAGGGAGGACACGTGCAATTCAAGACGGGGATGACCGAATACCAAACGCAGTCATTCCGCTTGTCACCGGAAAGGATAACGTTCATAGATGTGTATTAAATGCTTTACATCCGGTAGCATTTAATAGGGAATATTCTGTAGCATTAAGAGTGACGGTCTATTGCAGAGAATTTGGTATTTATGTTCACCTTTACATCTTCATCAATGACCCTCATAACTGACATTAAAGGGAGACACGATCCTAGGACTTCCTTCCTTAAACATAGCTATAAATAATGAGCTCATTTATCATTGTAAGAGACACGAATTTTCTGGCTAAACTTATACTACATTCTATACAAAGCTTAATACAATCTTACTTTCTTTGCTTTTTGATCTCATCAATGATGTGCCCGGAACCCTATGCCAAGAACTGTCATCTCTACTGTTACATCCACATTTCAAGGTAAAGGTATTGTACATTTCTTCAATTATTGCATTATTTCAGTATCAAATTAGTTCACTTGTCTAGAAACCACGTATAAATTCAACTGTACCATTTTACAAGTAAAGAGTTCGGCGCCCACCGTGGGGCATAGACAACCGTGTAATTAAATGATCCTTGCCTTTTTTACTAACGCGGTTTAATTACTTTGTCTTAGAAAAAACCACAAAAATGGAAGATAACACTGTTAACAACACGCGCAACCCTGAAATTTGAGGGGATCGGCCTAATTTCGAGGATTCAATCAGCGACACCCGCAATGAGGGAAATGACGACACGCCGGTGCATGACAGGAAGTACCCTTGATAGGTTCGGGAGACAACTCCCGATGATGCTAATGAGGAGCATGTCGTGGATGCGGTAAGGATCCTGCAAGAGTAACATGCGATCATTCTAGGCCATCTCGTATGGAAGGATCAAGTTATGATGCAACTGAAGCATGCGCTATCGGGGGCTTCGAATAATGAAAATAGATGGGATCCAATTCCTCTCGGTGTTCCCGCAAACCAAACAACGCAGAGAGTCGACAACAACACTCCTAGAGGTGAAGTTGGCTCCGACGGGGCTGGGGGAGCAGATCCCGTCTCAACAATGAGAACGACCTGTTCAAGAATGAACTTTTACGATTTATGAGGGAAGTGAACACTCACATGGATCAAAACCCGAGTGTGCCACCAGTATTGAAAGGTCCGGATTCGAAGAAGTATACTCAATTACCATACAAGCCAAGTGCGGCACCAGAACTAATCCCGAAGTGGTTCAAAATGCTTGAAATGCCAAAGTATGATGGTACTTCAGACCCATCTAAGCATATTACCACCTACACAACGACGGTAAAAGGAAATAATTCATCTCCTCACGAAATTGAATCTATGTTGCTAAAGAAATTTGGAGAAACTCTCACGGGGTGAGATCTAATGTGGTATTCATTATTACCCGTGCATTCCATAGATTCCTTTGATATGCTTGAGAATTCTTTCATCAAGGCTCAAGTAGGGGCCAAAAAAGTACAACCCCGAAAGGCCGACATATTGAGGATCGCACAGGGAGAATCCAAATTATTACTAGAGTTCGTTACCCTATTCCATAAGGAAAGAATGTTGCTCCCGAGTGTCCCGGATGAATGGACAGCTGAAGCATTCACCAAAAGATTGAATCAGAGAAGCTCGGACGCTTCCTGGAAGCTAAAAGAGAGCCTGCTTGAGTTTCAAGAAACAACTTGGGCAGATGTCCATAACCGGTACGAGTCAAAGATAAGGATCGAAGATAACAGGGTCGGTTATGCATCATCGGCCAAAGGACGGGAGAAGAGCATAGAAAAATCAAAGGATGACTGCAACACGTACATACATACTTCGAGGGGCCAGTTTTTGCCTTACGAGCGGATCGAAGGCTGCGGCAGAAACTTTCGAACAACAAATAAGTTCACCGTTTACAAAGGGACCCGATCGTGTTCGAAACACTAGATCACTCCAAGATAAAGAAATGTCGAGGTGCTCAGATCTTTCTTACCCCAAGTTATCGGAATATAACTTCAACGTCAATAGTGGAGCTGGTGTTATCCATGAGAAACATTAAAGAGGCACGATTCCCGAGACCTATAAGGTTCGATTTCAGCCATAGGGATCCCAACTTATGGTTTGAATACCATGGGATGAACGGCCACTGAACAGGGGGCTGTCGACACCTCCGGGAAAAGGTGGAAACATTATTGAAGAATGGTCACCTCAAAGAATTCTTGAGTGACCAAGCTAAGAACATTTATGGCTGTAACAGAGACAACGCGTAACCTTGAAAGTAGGAGAAATATCCCCACGCCAAACGATCAATATGATCTTCGGGGCGAATGAGATTAACGGGGTCACCTTTTTGGCAGCAAAGAAGACAAAAGTATCAATAACTCATAGTAAAAGACTCCGGGAAGACAATATCACTTTACGGATGAGGACGCAGATGGATTGCAGTTACCACACAACGACCCTCTGGTAATGTCCTTAAATGTGTTAGATTTTAAGATTAAACGTGTTCTAGTGGGTCCAGGAAGTTTGGCTAATATCATACAATGGAGAGTATTGGAGCAAACTAAACTTAACGGAAGAATTATTACAGCAACAATGCTACTCGCTGGATTCAACCGTGCGAGTGTGACGACCTGGGGAGAGAGTTTGCTGCTCACGAGCGCTAAAAGAGTAATGAAAACAACTCTCTTCGGAGTAGTAGATGGTGACATGGGATACGATATCATCCTGGGAAGGCCATGGTTACACGGGATGAAACTTGCACCCTCAACATATCACCAATTGCTGAAGTTTCTTACGCCCGAAGGAATCAAGCAGATAAGGGGTGATCAACTAGCAACAAGGGAGGTGAACGTAATCTCAATTTCCAGTAGCAAAGGGAAGGAGCGCACAACATAGTAATTATAAGAACCGACACCTACTCCCAAACTAGAAGGAGTTATCCTGGAAGCAGAGTCATCAGAACAATATCAAGTGCCGAGATATTTCCAAGTTCTAGAAGAGACAGACGCAACGAAGTGCACAGCGAAGGAACAGGAGAAAACTGTGTTATTTGAAGAATTCCTAGAAAGAAAATTCCATTTGGGGACAGGACTTCGCCCAGAGCTCAGGTCTGGTTTTATTGAATTCCTTAAATTTAATACCGATTGTTTTGCATGGTTGCACGAGGATATGATAGGTATCCCGAGGGAAGTAGCCGTGCACAAGCTGAGTTTGGATCCCAACGTACCTCCAGTACGATAGAAGAAACGCCATATTGTCGATGCTAGGAATACATTCGTCAAAGAAGAGGGAACCTGCTTGCTTAATATTAGTTCGATCCGAGAGGTAAGATATCCAGACTGGCTAGCCAATGTAGTAGTAGTTCCTAAAAAGAACAATAAATTTTGCATGTGTGTAGACTATAAATACCATAATAAGGCGTGCCCTAAAGACTCGTTTCCACTGCTAAATATCGATCAAATGAGTGATGCCACGGCCTGGCACAAGTTAATGAGTTTTCTTCATGCTAATTCGGGGTAAAACAAAATTAAGATGAGCCTGGAAGATCAGGAAAAAACTTCGTTTATAATGAATTTCGGTATATATTGTTACAATGTAATGCCCTTCGGGTTGAAAACGCCGGAGCCACTTATCAACGGCTCGTAAATAAGATGTTTGAAAAGAAATAAGAAATACTATGGAAGTTTATATAAACGACATGCCCGTTAAGTCTTTGAATTCAGGTGACCACCTTAAGCATTTACAAGAAACATTCGACATCCTGAGGAAGCATAATATGAAACTTAACACCGAGAAGTGCGCGTTCGGGGTCAGTTCTAGTAAGTTCCTAGGGTTTCTGGTCACACAAAGGGGAATTTAGGTAAACCCCGACAAATCAAGGCCATAGATGATATCCCAGATCAATTGTCCAACGTAAAGGAAGTTCAAAGGCTCACAGGAAGGTTAGCAGCTTTGAGCAGGTTCATTTCCCGATCCTCGAAAAATTGTCATCACTTTTCACACTGCTCAAAAAGAATAAATAAGTTTGAATGGACACTGGAATGCGAGCAACCTTTGAGGGACCTCAAGAGGTACTTATCAAGCCCTCAATTGCTCTCAAAACCAAAAGAAGGTGAAACATTGCTAGTCTACCTTGTGGTTTCAGAAGTTGCGGTAAGTGCAGTTTTAGTCCAGGAGGACAAAGGTACGCAATATCCCATTTATTACGTTAGAAAAAGTTTAACGGGAACAAAAACTTGCTACCCGCATTTGGAAAAACTAGCCTTAGCTCTCGTAGTCGACGCTCGAAAGCTGAGGCCCTATTTCCAATACCACCCGATAGATGTGGTGATTACTTCCCCTTTGCAGAACATCCTCCATAAACCCAAACTCTTGGGCAGATTGTCCTATTAGGCCGTCGAAATGAGTGAATTTGACATAGAATACAAACCAAGGAGCGCAATTAAATCGCAAGTCTTGGCAGATTTCGTGGCTGATTATAGTCCTGGACTATTGCCTCTAGCAACTAAGCAGACAGTAATGGTGTTGGACTCGACATCGGGAGGATGGAGCTTCCAACTTAAAAGGGTCCAGACTGGGAATAGTATTAATCACGCCTTCGGGGGAAAACCTAAGGCAAGCTATCAGAACGACCCCTTTAACTATCAATATAGCAGAGTATGAAGCTTTGATTGTAGTGCTCGAATTGGCCCGGGGACTTGATTCCGAGGTTATCAAAATCAAATGTGACTCGCAACTGGTGGTAAATTAGGTCTACGGTATCTTTGATACAAAAGAAGAACATATGCAACAATACGTGGTAAAGGTTAAGGCTCTTCTGGAGTGATTCAGGGAGTGGTCAATTACTCACATCCAGAGGGAGGATAACACATAAGCAGATGGATTAGCAAACTTAGGATCATCGACGAAATGAAGGGATCGGAATCCGGGACAGTAGTACAACTGGTGAGCTCAGTCCTGGATACTGATGGTTACTATGAGGTAAATTCCACTAGTCTGGTCTGGGACTGGAGAAATGAAATAATCAACTATCTCAAGCACGAGAAGTTGCCCGAAGACCCCAAAGCATCACGGGCCTTACCCGCCAAAGTTGCACATCATTTCTCCAAGAAAGGCCAATTGTAAAGAAAATCTTTCCAAGGCCCGCTGGCCCGATACCTAGGAGCGTCAGAAGCTAATTATGTCATGAGAGATGTCCACGAAGGGATATGCGACAATCACTTGGGCGCCAATTCTTTGGTGCTGAAGTTGGTACGAGCAGAATATTATTGGCTTCGCATGGAACAAGACGCCAAAGACTTTGTACGAAAATGTGATAAGTGCCAATGTTACACACGGCTAGTACACCAACCGGCAGAACCCTTACATTTGATTATGTCCCCGTGGTCGTTCATGAAATGGGTGATAGACATTGTCGGACCGCTACCACCGGCTACTGGAAAGTTAAGGTTTCTTTTAATTTTGACTGATTATTTTTCTAAATGGGTAGAAGCAGGTCCTTATCAGAAGATCGGAGAACGCGAAGTGGTTGATTTTCTATGGGAAAATATAGTTTGCAGGTTTGGAATACCAAAAGAGATAGCATGCAAAAATGGGCCACAGTTTATCAGTGCAAAAGTTACAAAGTTCCTCGAAGATTTGAAGATAAAAAGGATCACATCTTCTCCTTATCATCCGAGCGCAAACGGTCAAGCGGAGTCAACAAACAAAGTGATTATTCAAAACCTCAAGAAGGCTAGAAGCAACAAAAAGAAAATGGCCCGAAGAATTTCCTCGAGTTCTATGGGCCAACCGAACAACGGCCAAATCGAGTACAAGAGAAACTCTTTTTTCCCTTGTGTATGGTGTTGAAGACCTAATCCCGGTGGAAGTAGGTGAACCCACTTTGAGATATTTTCTAGCAGATGAGGAATCGAACAACGAAGCAATGTTAATCAACTTAGAACTGCTCGAGGAACGCAGGGACTTGGTACATGTAAGAATGGCAGTCAAAAGCAGAGAATGGAGAGATATTATAATCGAAGAGCCAACTTCCGTTATTTCAAAGTAGGAGACTTGGTTATGAGGAAAGTAACCCAAAATAACCGGGAGCTCAATGCGGGAAAGCTAGGTCCAATGTGGGGAGGTCCTTACCGAATTTCAACTGTCACTAGGAAAGGTTCATATAAGTTGGAAACCCAAAATGGAGAGCAGTTGCCTAGAAATTGGAACGTGGAAAACCTCAAAAAATATTATTGCTGATGAACATTATTCAAGCGGAAAGTATGCGCTGCACTCTTTTTCCTTCGTTCAGTTTTTGTCCCAATTGGGTTTCTATTGCAAAGTTTTTAACTAGGTAGCAACAGAAAGCATACTACGAAGACATCAGCAATAAGACCTTTGATAGCAAGGCAAACAAACAAGCTTCCACTCGGGGGCGGTTAGATAATATTTTGTTCGATAGAAAATTCCCACTAGGAAGCTAAGTTTGCTACTGAACAGAGGTTACCCGACCATACACGAGCACAAACCACTAGAGGATTGTTAGGTATTCCTTCGCTCGATAGCATGGATTCCTAATGGGAAGTAATGTATGTTGCCGAGTTAAGGATTATCGATCAATTCATTGGTGGAATCTTCGAAGATACAAGACTTCCAGTGCTCCAATTCGCACACTTCACATTCGAACACTTAGGGGTGGGATTATATGAGGATACAGAAACAATGACTTCCATGTCAACCGGGGAACGAAAATCGGGACTGGGGACTGCGCAGCCAGCCCCATCGAAACAAGTTGTACAAAATATAGCCACAAGTATTAGTAATGTCAATTTCTTTTCAGCACATCAAATGCTTATGTATTTTTTGAAAATAGAAGGAATAAAATGAACTCAATTTGTTTTACCTTGTTTCTTGTCCGAACGATGAATTAACTTTGTCATCTAAAAGTTAAACACGTACACCTAATGTTAGTGCCATAATGAATAGAAGACGTCGTCTTCAAGAGCACAATAAATATAAGACGACCCTCTCTTATAGAATCCCTCACCTTAAAGGGTTGGTTCCGAAAGAATCTATGCCCGGAATCGAAAATGCCATTAGGGAAAAATACATGCGAAGCCGCATATGAATAGGACGCAAAAAGTAAACTTGCGCAAATATTTACATAAACCCTCACGTAAAAGGGATAATGCTTGACACCAAAGTGTTTCGAGGAAAACACATCCAAGACTACACATAGTAAAGCGCGAACAAAAAAACGTGCACAAAATTCTTGAGAAAATGCAAAGGTTAAAGACTTGCATGGATATTCAAACGAAAGTAAGACTCAAGTGATACTTGAGCAAAAATATGTCTTTATTTACAAGAACGAGCCAAAATGGTAAAAGTACAAAAATAGGAAAAAGAAATGAAAATTTAAACCACTACATCTACGGAACTAGGAGGAAGAGAAGTGTTCGCATTCCCGGGAAAAGTTCGTGGGTCCACCGATGGCTCAACGTTTTCCTCAGTCTGGTCTTCAACATCATCACCTTGTGATCTCTGTTCAGTTCTCAAAAGCTCAGAACTGGACCAGAAGAACCAAGAGACTTAGACTGCGTCGGGAGTCCGTTTTTAGCAGCCAACTCAAGTACTCGAGCCTTAGCAATTTCGGGATCAAAGTCAATGATACCAGTTTTGGCCCCTTCCAAGATTTTTCTCCTCATGTTGTACATGGCATAAGTTTTTTCAACAATGAGGGAAGCCGTTCGGCGCTTAAGTTCTTCTTTGAGTTGGGTAACCTCAGCAGAAAGGCTCTCCCGGGTGGACCTAACAGATCTAAGGCTAACATCAAGATCACGGATGGTAGAACTAAAGAGCCTATGGTGCTCGATAGTTTTCTTGTACTTCTCTTCCAACTGTACATGTTCCGCCCTCACAGCAGCAAGATCTTCAATTTTGGAGTTCAAGGCAGCTCCTAAGTCAGTCATTTTCTCGGCAGTAGCAGCCTCGCTCGGTTGGAGCAAGAATGGTGTCCTGTACTTCGGCCCATTTGGCCTTGGCTTCATCAAATATAACCCTCAGAGGGAAAATTTTCTGGCTAAGGGTTACCACTTCTTGCTCGCTTTCATGCAAAAGAGCCTCCAAAACAACGGCCTCAGTAGCTTTGGTTTCCAGTTCCGAGAGGCAGAGAACAATTTGGTCCCGTTCCACCAGAAGCTAATTCCGTTCGAAAGTAAGTTCCTTCGTCTCATGAATCAACCTATGAAGACCCTTAGAAGAATTAAAGTTAGTCTAGAAAGTAAGAAGAATTAAAACATAGAATATATTCATACAAAAATAGAAGGAGTAATGAAGGAAGAAAAGAACGTACCGCTGCAGCGTTGTGCATGGTGTTGTTCAACAAGCACTCTCCCGAGAGTGCCTGAATCTTTTCCCAGTCTTTTTCTGATGCCAAAGGCTTAAGATAATTAACAAGCTCCACCGGCCGGGATAACAAGTTGCATCTGGTAGAGACCGAAAGAGGAACGTTCCTCCTCCTTTATGGATCTTCAGAAAAGGCAGCATAATTTTGCCCCAAATTCCCATGAACTGGGGACTGTGGAAGAAAAATACCTTCTCCATGGTCAGGTGCGGCCGATGGAGGTGATGTAGCAACTGCCGGTGGAAGAGTGGATGAAGATGGAAACGATGTAGCAGTTGCTGGAGTTGGTGAAGGTAGAGATGAATTTGATGGAGTTGAAGAGTGAGAAACAGCTGCATCAAATGCAATGCGGGCTGCTGGATGCTCGCCAACCAAAGACGGAAAAAACCCGATACTCAGCCCCGCAGCACTGGCTACAGCAATTGCGGCCCAAAAATAGGAGTTGACTTTCTTTACCAAATCGGATTCTTCCCAAAATGCCAAGATATTATCTTTAGTTGGTGTAACTATCTCAACAGGTCGAGCATCCTGTTGAGATGATGAGGGTCGTCGCCTTCTATGTAGAGAAGCTGCCTCATCACTAGCTTCTTCATCATTATCAATCATCACGGTGTCTATGACCGGCCCAAAAAGAGGATCAGTCATCATCGTCAGATGACTCGGGGCCATCCATCTTTGCCCTCTTATTCTTTTCCCCGGATGCAGAGGAACGTCTTCTCGTTGGTTGCTTATCCTCCGGTCGGGGACTCCATAAAGAAGTGTTTGCACCCGAAATAGGCCCAGGATACCTGTTTAAGTAAGAGCTTCCTGAAGCAGCCCCGCTGCATCAATAGGATCAGCCAAAACGTCCTCCTCGGGGACAGCAACAGAGCCCGCAGATAGACCTAATTTTGTGAACAAGTCAAAAGAGTTCAACCAAGTTCTCCATATACAAAAAAAATGAAAGCAAGGTAAATTAAAATTACCATGATTTTTGGCCTTCCACCCATATTTAAGGACCAATTCTTTCCACAAACGTGTTTCGGGCGTCATGACGTCCAAGATCTTCTGAACCCATCGGTCCAAACCTTCATAAACAATGAGCCTAGTTATCATTGGAAAGCACATGGATTTTCTTGGTAAACTTACACTACATTCTATACAAAGCTTAATATAATCTTACTTTCTCGTTTTTTATCTCATTATTGTTGTGCCCGGAAACTCTGTTCTCGGAACCGTCATCTCTATTGTTTCATCCACATTTCAAGGCTAAGTATTCTACATTTCTTCAATTATTGCATTATTTCAGGATCAAATCAGTTCACTTGTCTAGAAACCACATATAAATTCAACTATATCATTTTACGAGTAAACAAAAACATAAAGCGTGATAGCTAGCATCAAATTTATCATCCCATATTGCAAAATTGGTACGTCCAAATTTATAGAAAGAGATGATGAAATGCCATGCTTGTCGGAAACAATATAGAGACAAGAATGGTAGTGGAAGTAATCATAAATTTCAAATTTTTATAGCAACCTCTCAATCAGGAAGATAGTGCAATGGACAATGTAAAGTAACCCCTTTTGCTTTCTTTTGGACCAGTCCATACTCATTCTTTCTTCTTCTTTTTGTTTTCTTAGTATCTGATATTAAAATTTTAATGACTTAAACTAGTATTTTCTATTTAAGCTGTATAAGCCCACTAGTAAAAGTAGTTTCTAGTAAGAAGTTCTCTAATTTCCGAACAAGAACTCGAAACCCTTAGTTGAGGGTGGAAGGATCCAAATCATTCCTCATCGATGTTGTGTTGTTTTAACATACCATGAGAAACTACAAAATCATGTTATTAAAAAAAACTAAATTATTTTGAAATATAAGAATGTATCGTTGTTTTAGACAAATCAATAAAATGTAGTATCACATAGAACAGAATAAAGGAGTAGTCATACTCATTTTTATTTTTTAATGTGGCGTGGCTCATAGACTCCTTTATAAATAAGACCCCTAGAAGCAAAAAAGACAAGGACACTAGCTGGTAATGAAATAGACATGGCTACTCATAGTAATTTCAAGAATGCATTGATTGCATGTGTAGTTCCCCTTCCCTCCATTCTCTATAATTTCCTTCATTCGTTGTGCAATCACCATCCACTTTTACTGGCTAATGTAGTGTTTTTCCTTAATGTGAACGTCCTCTTCTGGTTCATTGCTCTTGTTCAATCAAGCCACTGGGTAACTGATCACTTTTAAAATGAAATCACTATCAAATATCAATGCCTGTAATTAGTTACTTTGATGATATTAAAAATTGATTTGCAGATGATAGGTTTGTATTGGATGGTGATTCCAGTAATGGTGCTACATTTGTATGCGAACCATCCCATGGCACAGTACAATGAATGGAGGTCATGGGTTGTGATACTTTTGACATGGATTTGGAGTATTAGGCTGATTCACAGCTACTTCCGACGTGAAAAATGGCAGTGGGGAGTGAGGCAAGACTGGAGATTCACAGACTTGAGCCACCAATATGGCAAGCAATGGTGGTGGGTCTCTTTCTTTGCAATTTATCTCTTTCAGCAGGTACCTCCATTCCTTATATATAATATATTGGGAGAACAACTAGAAAAAGAGCACTGCCTGTTATTGCTTCTCGTGATATTGAGTTTTTTGTATACATTTTGTGTTTGCAGGTTTTACAGATGGGAATATGCCTGCCTCTATATGTTGTCCATTCACAGGACAAGCCATGGAGCATCTGGGATTTCATTGCCATAGTCATCTGCCTCTCCGGCATTACAATCGCCTATCATGCCGATACACAGCTCCACCATTTTATTAACAGAAATCAAAAACTGAGAGAAGTTGGCCAGCCAGTGGTTCCAATTCTTGACAAAGGCCTTTGGTGCTACTCAAGACATCCTAATTATTTTGGAGAACAGTTATGGTGGTGGGGACTGGCCTTAATTGCATGGAATTTGGGTCAAGGTTGGACATTCATTGGTGCACTCATAAATAGCATTTGCTTAGCATATGTCACTCTGCTTGTGGAGAAGAGGATGCTTAGCCAAAAATACAGAACTGAAGCATATAAGCGCTACCAAAAGACTACATCTGTGTTGATACCATGGTTCAAGTCTTCCTCAATTGGAAAAGATAAGAAAACTTGACTTCATATTGATTGTAATATGATCTGTATTTATTTGTTTTGTATGAAACATGGTTAAGAAGAACTTGTTTACCGAGTTATCTTAATAAGTTAGACATCAACTCCCCAAATGTATGATTTGTTAATATTGTTGTGTTTTTCAGACCAGGTGTAGCATTTTCCGCCTTGTAAAAATAATAATTTCAAGATTCTCAAGATTAATCTTATACTTTCCAACTGAGAAGGAAGATAATCAGTGAAGTTATTTACTTCAAGATAGATAAGGTGGGTTGTTCTGATGGAAAGCACCCTCCACTTCCAATCCTAGGGTACGAGTAAGGTCTGCGTACACACTAACTGGGTTATTGTTGTTGTATTTACTTCAAGATGCAATTGATTCAAAGAAAGTACATTTGCTTCAAAAGAGTATGTGTTCAAATGTCAATCATGCATATTCAGCAATATCAGGTCTTATAGATTATATGAAGGAATCAATCAGAGTAATATAGACCACATAATAAACAAAAAATTAAGAGGAGTATAGTGCAAAAGAGATTCTTAATGATCTCGATAAATGAGGGCATCATGTGATTTCTCAGAGAAACGTCCATTTTTGACATTATGGGTGTGTTTGGCAGGAAGTTTCAATTTTTCCATGTTTGGTTGGTTCAAGTATTTTGGAAAATCATTTTTTTCCAATTGGAAGAAAATGTTTTTCCTATCAAGAGAGGAAAAATATTTTCCAAAACTACTTCTCAAGCTTCCCACCCTATTCTTTACCCTCGCCAACCCATCCCATCTCACACCCACCCACCTAACCCCATCTCATACTCTCTCTCCAAAAATATTTTTTTTGTCACCACTCTCCCACCCTCACCCCACACCCCCAACCCCCACCCCGCAAAATTTTTCTTTTTTACTTTTTTTTTTATAATTTTCAGTTTTCTGTTTTTTTTTTCTGCACCCCTCCCCCTGCCCCCATTCCGGCACAAAAAATTTCTTTTTTAACTTTTTTTTAATTTTCAAATATATGTTTTTTTTTCTGCACCCCGACCCCCCACCCCCGCTGCCCCCTGCCCCCATCCCGGGAATTTTTTTTTTTTTAAAATATATTTTCAGTTTTACTTTTTTCATCTTTCGGTTTACATGTTCAACATTTTACAAGTTCCAAAGTTATGAGTTCGGAGGTTTATGTGTTTTGAAATTTACGGGTTCAAAATTTCGCGGTTTTGAAAGTTTTGCGATTAAAAAGTTTATAAAATTTGTGGGTTCGGAAGGTTGTTGGTTCGAAAGTTTATGGTTTCATGTTTATTGTATTAAAATTATTTATGAATACTCTTGATAAAATATTTTCCTTGATTCGGGTACCAACACCAGAAAATAAATAAGATTACTACTTTTCCTTTGTACCAAACACACCCTATATTGTCAAGGGAGTAATTTCACCTGTAACAAAAAAAATTAAGTCTTAAACTTCACTAACATTACTTGGGACAGGAATAACTTTTTTGCAACATCCAAAACAATTGTCCAATTACTGAGTGAAACATATTCGCCTTTCATTTAATAAAACTCCCAAGTAAGTTTGGAAATCCCTACATTTCATCTTACTGTAAGCAGAAAAGTTTCCAGGTTAAAGAAATATAATGAGTAAAAACCAGCTAGTAATTTTAGAGGATCAAACCTGAAAGTTGCAGCCATCTGGACATGACATACAATAATACATGACTAAGAATTGCTGCTTTATCAACTTAGTAGATAAAAAGCTTGAAGCCATTATTTTGCATTTCAACCTGAATTTCCTCGACATTCCTAGCTGAATTTGCAACAGATTCCTGGCACGACTTTACCTCAATGATTTGTAGGGAAGTGAAGTAACCAAATTCAGAAGGGATTTCGACAAGACAATCACAACT
The DNA here is from genome assembly GCA_005239495.1 of Nicotiana undulata. Taxonomy (NCBI): domain Eukaryota; kingdom Viridiplantae; phylum Streptophyta; class Magnoliopsida; order Solanales; family Solanaceae; genus Nicotiana; species Nicotiana undulata. Next base: position 32,446 of record ML255939.1, on the reverse strand, counting down.
ATGTAAAACCAGTTGCTCAAGGTTAGAGAAAGCATCCTCTGAGATACTCCAACACGCAAAGGAAATATTTTCTAGATTCAGAACTTTTAGCTGGGAGAATTGCTCATCACTTACTTCCCATTCTTCTCCACAAAAGGCATCGGATTGCAGCTTGAGTATCTCAAGGTTAGGAAGTGTTGAGATGGCTGAAATTTCACTCCATGGCAATCCAAAACCACAAAGTGTCAGCTTCTTAATATCTGACGGGAAATTGAATACACAAGGTGATCGCTCTTGCTTTTGGAAACAAAACACCTTGAGTGATTCAAGCTTGGTTAAGTTCTGTAATCTTGGGAACTGATTGCAGTCCTTTTTTTTCCCCTCAGAATAACCCCATGATCCTGAATATATGCATCTCAGTTTTCGAAGATTAGGGGTCTTACTCAATACCTTCTCCACATCCTCACCAGATGAAAAAGCAGGAGTGGAAAAAGTCTCCAAATTATCTAATTCCGAGGGATCCTCAACGAATACTTTTAAGTTCTGCAAATCGAAAGAGGCACGGTCGTTTAAATGTAGATGTCTCATCTTAACCATCTTACACAGTGTGTGTGGCAATGAAAGTTCACTTCCAAGCCCTTTAACCACAAGTGTTTCAAGATTCCGGAGATTGTCTATAGATGATGGAATAGATTCCTCAAAAGTTCTAAGTGCAAGGTACCTCAATTGACATAGTTCAGTTGGGAAAGAGTCAACAGTGACAAACTCCAGATCTAACACTCTAAGACACTTAAAGCTGTGAAAAGCAAATGAGACCTGATTGTCGACTGAGGGGATAACATCATCACCAACCTTCCTGAATAGTATGGAATGGATATTGGAACAAGATGGACTCCTTTCAACAAGATTGTCTTGTTTTGAATAAATGGATATACGACGTTGTACAAGCATTCGAGACAACACTTCAGTTGAATTTGCATCTTGATCCCTGTCCATAGGAAGAAACAGAATCAAAACAAAGTATAAATTGATTCAGTGAGAGAGTAAAAAATGAAATTGAGTACCTATATATCCACAGTAGAAATTTCTCCTCCTTTGCTTTTTCCTTGCAAAACTCAAGCAACAGGTCATGGATACGACATGCTTTTACTGTGCCAAGATGTCTCTTCTTGGTGGCCATCACCATATTTCTTTTAATAAGATCCTCTAAGTAATCTTCTGCTACATCAGCCAAGCGTCTTTCCTTTTGTTTTACTACCAAACCCTCTGCCGTCCATAACTTCATTAACTTTGAGATCTGAATCTCTTTGTCCTCCAAGAATGCTCCAAAATACAGAAAGCAAGGTTTGAGATAATGGGGCAAATTCTTTAACTGAATTGTATGATGTGCTTGGAGTCACCACGAATATGTGAACCTAAGCCATCCGCCACTTGTTCCCACTGCTCTTTCTTCTTCATACTTGCAAGAACACCAGCTACCAAAACAATTGAAAGAGGTAACCTTCCACACTTCTTTGACATCATCAATGAGGATAAGGTATCTCTTTGACAATAATAGTCTGCGCAACTTAACAGCTAATTCAGCTTCAGGCACTTCACTAAGATCAGTTGGCTTGTCGACCACATCACTCAGAATAGAAACCAACACCTCTCGACGGTCGTACACTTGAGAAACGTAACATTTTGCACGAACATCAAATTGTGGAACAACTGATTCATCAATGAATAGTTTGTTAGCGATTGTTGTTTTACCTTGTCCAGCCATTCCAACAGTAGAAATGACATCTCTTTGTGATGTTCCTCTAACAAGTAGTTTTGTTATTGTTCCCAAGACGTCCTGGAATCCCACCACATCTTCAGCTATAGTACGATCCAGTTGAGATGATATATGGCCTTGGGAAGCCTTTCTAAAGCTTTTTGGTCGTGAGCCACGTGCCTGGTCTAACGTAGCTTCCCTGGCCTTTTCCTCCAGCTCTTTAATGAAGACCATCTGAACACCTTTATCCCCTTCTGCCAGTAGTTCCAGTTCTTTTGTCGTCATTTTCGCAACAATACCGGCCAGCACAACAACATGAACAGGCGACCCTTCACACACTTTGGCTAATTGTTCTCCAAGAGGTATAAGATTTGGCGGACAACTTTGTCGGGGGAACGCCTTATTTTGTAACAGCATCCAGCTTTCTTCGTCAGTAAACAAGCGCAGATAATGGGGTGAACTAACACGTCTAGCCTTAGTGGCAACTTCATCTAGACGAGTTGTTAGAAGAATTCTGCTTCCATTGTTGGCATCTGGAAAGCATGACCTTAGATAATCCCATGCTACATGGTCATTAACATTATCAATGAGAAGCAGATATCTCTTTGGCAATAAAAGTTTGTGCAACTCATCAGATAATTCATCTTCTCCCGCTTCACTAAGATCAGTTGTCTTATCAACAAGACTCCTCAGAATAGCAACTAATAACCATCTGCGTTCAAAAACAACAGGAACAAAACATTTTGCACAAACATCGAACAGAGAGACAACTAATTCGTCAGCGAATAGTTTGTTAGCAACTGTTGTTTTACCTTGTCCAAAGGTGCCAACAATCGAGATAATATCAAGCTCTCTTGGCGTTACTCTAACAAGTTGATCTCTTAATGTTTGCAGTACATCATCGAAACCTACCATTTCATCTGTTATTTCTTCAGTTATCATCGGAGTACTGGCCATTTGTGATGATACATTAACATTATAAGAAGATCTCTGGTTCTCCAGAATTTCATTGAACTCTTTCATCGCCTCTTTAGAGAAGTTCACGTGATCCCCATTCTTCGCCAGTTGTGCAAGAGCATTGGCCAGCATAACAACTGCAAGGGGTAGCCCGCGGCAGGTTTTTACTAGTTGTTGTCCAACATCTCTAAGGTACGGTGGGCAACTTTGTCGGAGGAAAACCTTATTCTGTAACAACATCCAGCTTTCTTCATCAGAAAACAAGCGAAGACGATAGGGAGAACTAACACGTCTAGCATAATTAGCAACTTCGTCTAACTCTGTTGTTAGAATAATTCTGCTTCCATTGTTGGCATCCGGAAAGCACGACATTAAAAACTCCAATACTACAGTTTCACGAACATCATCAATGAGGATAAGGTATTTCCTTTGCAACAATATTTTGCGCAACTTGTCAGCTAATTCATCTTCAGGCACTTCACTAAGATCAGTTTGCTTGTCAACCGCATCATTTAGAATAGCAACCAACAACTCTCTACGTAAATATACAACAGGAAGAAGACATTTTGCATGAACCTCAAACAGAGAGGCAATTGATTCGTCAGAGAATAGCTTTTTGGCAACTGTTGTTTTACCTTGTCCGAAAGTGCCAACGACTGAGACAACATCAAGTTGTGATGTTCCTCCAACAAGTTGATTTCTTAACGTTTGCACCACGTCCTCGAATCCCACCATTGGCATACTGGCCAATTGTGATGATGTGGCAACATTGGAAGCATCGGTGAAGTTGTCTGTTGGGGCGTCACACACCTTTTCCGCCTTAATCTTTTCGACCTCTGCCTTAACAAACTCAATCTCCTCAATGAGATCCGAAAGCCATGGTGTAAGATACCAGCTAGGAACATCTTTAGTCGCAAAACAATCAACTATATATTCTATTTCATATGCCTTGCCAATTACCACTGTGGCAAGATGTTGCAGTCTGCCATGATTAATACATTTTGCTGCTGCAACATCCCTCACAAGAGGTTGCAATAATTCAAGATTCTTCAGCACAGCTTCAAGTTGGCTCTTGGCTGTAGAAGGAAGTGTATCGGCAGACTGGCTAAGGAACTCCTTCATGTTGTCCAGAAGGAAATCAACAAAGCCAAGTCCATCAATCCTAGGTAAAATGGATTGAAATGACATTTGAATGATCTGGTAAGTCAAAGCGCTGATACGCTGAATCAAGCCAGACAAATCAAGGGTGGCCTCTTGATTTACTTCTCCAGATGCCACGTCTTCCTCGTTACCATATAACGAGAAAATGAGAAGTGCTGCATTGACCATCAAATTATCTATTTCTCTAAGCTTAGATCCAAAGCCCTGTGGTGGCAGATCCTCAAGATAAGTTCCCAAATAGTCCAACATCTCGAAAAAGTTCTCCATTTGATTTTGATCCTCCAATGGAACTATCAAGCCGTAGCTATAAGAGAATTGTAACATCAGCAGATTGGTTTTGAGAAAAAGGGTAAACATTGTTTCCATTTTAGCTAGGACAGCGTGACGTCAGGTTAATTGTGGTCTGGACATAAAAGATTGGATGAGTTCAACATAGATACGGCGGACACATGGCTGAACGGGAAAATTTCTCTTCAATACGAAATCAGTAAGCAAGGAATTGATATCAGTTTCCTGATTATGGTCAGGAAAATGCAAGAAAATAATCATTGCTGCATGACAAGTGACAGCTATAGCATGAGTAAAGAAAGTGATTTGGCTAGAGTCTTGTAATTTTCTGAAAGCAAGTATGTAACAGAGAGCTTGTGGTGAAGTCAATGCGCAAAAGAGTTGCTCCTGAAGTTGTGGACTAACAGATAAGGAAGAAGCTAAAGGTGTGCTCACCACATATTTTATAGTCTCCATCACATCACCAATGAGTTTTGCTATAGACATGGGAGTAGCATCAGAAAGATTTACTACCTGAGGATAAGAGTATTGAGCTTTGATTTCCAGACTTACAAATCTGGATCTTTTTTTTCACCTCAGACAAAGTGAGATCAAATTTGGGATCAGGTGGCACCATTCCTGTGGAGAATAGACCGTAGATGTCCGATCCTACAACTCTAACCATAGCTCGGACGTTTTCTGAAGCATCCAGCAAGTTGCTGTCAGTAGTAAAGCTCTGCAGCCTCAGGAAAATGTCCAGAAACTTCAGCTCCGTAATGAGGAAATTGATTTCATCCAATATTGCATCTGTCAAGGACAATCTCCAGTGGTCTTTCATCAAATCTAGAGCTTCAATGATTTCTTTGCAAAACATCTTAGCGTCTATCAATTTTTTCACACAAGAAAATGAGAAGCTGACTCCATCAGTCTTTCTTATATTCGGAATCAATAACACTGCACAAAATGGTAATAGCGTTGACTTTACTAATTCTTTAATTAGTACATTATTATATACTACTTATGTCTTTTGTATGATAATTCATGCAGGCCAAATAAGTGTGAAAGGAAAAAATTGCACTTCAAATGCACTTAAGGTCAAATAGGTCGGAAGTGTAGCGAATGGTTTCATGCACTTAAAGTCAATAAGTCGGAGGTAAAAAAATTACAATTGAGATGCACTTAAGGCCAAATAGATCTGAAGTGCAATCAACATTTTCATGCACTTAAGGTCAAATAGGCCAGAAGTGCAAATTCCCAGAAACAAAAATTTGTTCTTCGAATTTTAGCAATCCAATATACTATTTACCACCTAAATTTACTCCAAATAAGCTCAAATTTGAAACATAACCTCCAAATTTCATAAAAAACAAGCATCAATCATCAATTAACAAAACAACAATAAATCTATCGAATCCATTTTGCAATTAAGAAAGAAAAGAAGAACCTAAGCAATAGTTAAAAAAAAGTGTCACAGCAGCTCACTACTGTAAAACATCATAAACTATTTTAAAATATGTTCACAAACACTATATAAAATCACTGTCACCCGAAGAAGAAGAAGAAAACGGAGAAATAAGTCTGAAGTTGTTTAAAATTTGGGTGCCAGTTAAAAAAGATATTTAAAAATGAGTACAAATTAAATAGGGCGATAAAATAAGACGCCCATGCAATTTTTACGTAGGAGGAGCTGTTTTTTTTTTTCCTCCAATTTTGTTCCTATACGTTATTGATTGAGCTGGTTATATTCTAAATTCTAGAGCCCGTCTTATATCTCTGCCAACGCATATACACGACTTACAAACTTTTGTTTGTTTGATGTCCCTCACACTTTCGATCCCAATGAGATAGGTTGGGAGATCTCAATGTAATAGCAGTACACAGTTATCAATAAAAGTTTTTATTTTAATCGGAATAAAAAACTTATCAGGGTGTTTTTCTTTGACCATGCTCTTCTTATTTAACTGTTTAAATATTTTGATTTATTAACTATTATATCGTACATTACTTTTTACATAGTTTCAGTTATTTAAATTTTATTTTTAGAAACTTAAAGAATTTATTTTTGAAATTGGACTGAAAATTAAGTACTTAAACTCTAGTAAATATTTTCTTTAGTAATTAAATGAACTCAGTAAATGTTGATATAGTTTAATTTAGCTACATAATTATATAATGTTGACATCACACTATTATAGAGGAGAAACTTTCAAAAACCACTATTGTTTAGTGGCTATTAACTTTCTATAGCTATCATATACATAATGACTTTTTATAGCTACTATTCAGTTGTTACGGTAGTGTATTCGCACTGTTGTATTCATTAATACAACAACAAAAAGCGCCTAAAAATCAAGGGAGTCCATCTATACGTGCATGTATTCACATATATTCGCGCCACGTATTCATGAATACAACAACAAAAAACGCCTAAAATCAGGATAGTCCAGCTGTACGCGCATGTGTTCACATGTATTCGCGTTGCTGAATTCATGAATACAGCAGTTAAAAGCGCCTAGAATCAGGGCATTCCAGCTGTATGCACATGCAATCACATGTATTCACGCCATGTATTCATGAATACAATAACGCCAATTACTTTAAAAATAGGTATGTCCATTTGTCTAAGAGAAAGATAAAACACAAATGGCGTATTTCATAAAATAATATTTTAAAATAATTTTGATTTATAATAAATAAGGTGTATACCTTTGCTATAGAAGGTAAAAAAAATTATTTTATAAATCCAATTTTTTAGCCAAATCAAATCCAAACCGCATCCAGTGGGAAAACTAAAATTATTTCAAATTTTCTTCAATTATCTAAAATAGAAAATAAAGAAGTCAAAAATTGAAAAATGAAGCAGAAGTGGAAAGAAGGTCCGATTAACATTACAACAAAGAGTAGCATTTCACTATTACACTCTATTTGGATCATTGCTCCTTATTGTTTTATAACGTATTGTATTGTATTATATTGTATTGTATTGTATTGTATTGTACGTATCGTTATATCAATACAATATTTGGGTAGATAGTATTGTTTGTTATTGTTAAATAATATTTTGTTGTTTGGTTTGACTGTATCGTATTGTACTGTAACTGATATGTTTACTAAAATACATTTGTTGGCCCATGTCACTGAATGGTTATGAAGATTGACAAGTTGAACCAGGTCCATCAGAGCACACTCATCTGAACGGAACAGTTGGCACAAGAATTGTTCATGCATAGGAGATATCAGTGATTGCTGAGTATCAAAAAGCTAAAAGAATGTCTACTAACACGAAAAGGTTACAAACTGATAAAGAAAATTGAAGTTGATTTCAGCAAGGACATAAATAGAGAAGGAAGTTGAGTCATAGTCGAACTCGTATACCCAGGTAGAGTTGGATCAGAACTGAACCATGTACTCAACAACTGACTCTATAAATACTTAATGTATTACTGCTGAAAGAAGTGACGCATAAAGACAAAAGTGAATCAAGTTCTGAAAAGCAAAAGTTCTCAGGATATTTTTCAAGAAGAAGTATTGTGCGAAGGCTACAGTTCAACTCGAAGAAACAATTTCATTGTTGATGTATTGAGTCTAGTTGATTGTAATAGGCGTTTTAATATTGTATCTTATCAGCTTTCTTAGAAGCAAATTGTAATAGGTACACACTGTTCAAGTTAGAGTTAACTTGAAGCTTGTAGAAATTAGCTAGAGGCTAGTTGATACAAAAGGATTAGATTTAGTCATAGGATTACAAAAGAGTTTATTTTGTAAGTCCGTTTGGCTCAGAGTTTTTAGTGAAGTGTTTGAGCAAATTCTACTAAGGAGTAGGTCGTGGTTTTTCACCTTTTGAGCCAGGTGTTTTTCACGTAAAAATCTTTGTGTCTTTACTTTACTACTTTATTATTCCGCAACGGTAGAAAGTAGTACACAAAGAAGAACCAGGTTCTTCTTATTAGACAGCACTCGAAAATTGGGTACTGCACAATTAACTTATATTATTGTGTAGTATTAAAATCTAAAACAATAATTGGTATCAGAGCAGGTTATCCTTGAAAAGCCAGGTGTTTTTCACGTAAAAATCTTTGTGTCTTTACTTTACTACTTTATTATTCCGCAACAGTAGAAAGTAGTACACAAAGAAGAACCAGGTTCTTCTTATTAGACAGCACTCGAAAATTGGGTACTGCACAATTAACTTATATTATTGTGTAGTATTAAAATCTAAAACAATAATTGGTATCAGAGCAGGTTATCCTTGAAAAGGCTAACACCTTGGAAAAGATCAGGATGAGTGCACCACCTGGGAACTGGGAAGGTCAATCAACCGCAAGGCCACCACTCTTCAATGGCCAGTACTATTCTTGGTGGAAAAATAGAATGAAGGACCATCTTATTGGAGAGGACTATGAACTATGGGACATAGTCACTGATGGACCCCTTGCAACAATGAAGAAGACTGCTGAAGGTGTAGATGTACCTAAGACTAGGGCTGACTGCACGGCTGAAGATTTGAAGAAATGGGAGAAGAATGCCAAGGCCAAGAAGTGGCTAGTATGTGGACTAGGTCCTGATGAATACAGTAGAATCCAAAGCTGCACAACAGCCAAGGAAATCTGGGACACTCTACAAGTAGCCCATGAAGGAACACCTCAAGTTAAAAGGTCTAGAGGTACACTACTATACTCTCAGTATGAAAACTTCACTATGAAAGAAGGAGAAACTATTCAGGAGATGTACACAAGGTTTACAACCTTGACCAATGAACTCAAGTATCTTGGAAGAATCATGCTTGAAGAGGACAAGGTAGAGAAGATCTTGACAAGGGTGTTGCTTATCTCCTGGGAAAGCAAGATCACTGCTATCCAGGAATCCAAAAATATGGCAACCCTTAGACTGGATGAGTTAATTGTAAGTCTCATTACTTATGAACTCAGAAGGCAAACCATGAAGATGGATGCCCCAAAGAAGGACAGAAGTCTAGCACTGAGGATCACTGAAGGAGCAGATCTGGAGGAGGATGAGATGGCCATGATCACTAAAGAATTTAGAAACTTTCTCATGAGGATGAAGGGCATCTCTAGAGGAGGAAACTTCAACAAGGCAAAGGCACCAGAAAGGCCAGCTAATGAGGGATGCTACAAGTGTGGAAAAACTGACCATCTCATCAAAAACTTCCCTTAGTGGGAAGTAGAATGGAGGAAAGAAAGATATGAAATAAAGAACAGGAAGAATGAACTAGTCCAACCCAAGAGAACCACTACAAAGGCTATGGTTGCTGCTTGAGGGGGAAAGTTCAGATGAAGAATCAGATGATGGTGATACAGAAGATCAGGCTCTCATGGCAATAGGAGAATCTGATGAAGGAACTTATGAAGAACCAGAGGTAAGTATCTCACAACTTAAAACTAAAATAAAGTTTTTATCTAAGGAGAAACTATCTGAGTTGCTACTTGACTTCATAGATGATTCTGAGGAAACAACCAAAGAGAAGGATCAACTATCTAAAGAGTGTGCAATGTTGAAAGCAGAATGCATGGACCTGGAAATAAGGGTCAGTGAATCTGAAAAGAAAAACATTGTCCTGATGAACAGATAAGACTAGGATCTAGTAAAAAGGTGGTTGATCACTCTCATGCAATGTTAGAAGAAGACTTAGGAAAACTAAAGGATAAAATGTATGCCAAGGATGAACAGATAAAATCTCTTAAAGAAGAACTTGGCAAAGTCAAACATGAATTTGATAGAACACGCAAATGGAATAAGTCTTCTGATGCATTAACTTGGCTTCAAGAGAATCACAGTAGCAACCGGAGAGGGCTTGGTTTTGGGAGTCAATTGCCTAAGTGGGATCCCAAAAGCAAGTATCTCACTCTCCCTGAAAATAAAATGTGCACCCATTGTGGGAAGACTGGCCACTACAAATATGAGTGTGTTGTAAAAGAGCAGGCCAGTCAGAAAAATGAGAGATTCATTAAAAAGAAGAACTGGCTACCAAACTGGGCCAGAAAAAATCTGATTCATCCATTCTCTCATAGAAAAGGACCCAAACTAGTTTGGGTTCTTAAAACTAACCCTTGATTTGCTTTTGTAGGTACAAGTGAAGGGAAGCAACCTAATTTGGTTTTTGGACAGTGGCTGCTCTAAGCATATGACAGGGAACAAGGAACAATTCCTTTCACTTGAAAACCTCAAAGGAGGAAATGTCTCCTTTGGAAACAGAAAGAAATGTGAAATTATAAGGGTCGGCAAGGTAGGTAAAGATGATACACGTTCAATTGAACATGTGTATCTGATAGATGGCTTAAAATAAAGCCTAATCAGTGTGTCACAACTGTGTGACAGAGGTAATCTTGTCTCTTTTACCTCCACAAAATGTTTTGTGATAAATCTGCTTACTGACAAGATTGTGTTGCAGGGAAGGAGAATGAACAATATCTATGTCATTGACTTGTCCACACTGTCTGACAATGAACTCACTTGCCTTAGTGTGTTGGACAGTGATCCCCTCCTGTGGCACAAAAGACTTGGTCATGCAAGTCTGACTCAGCTTAACAAGCTAGTCTCTAAGAACTTAGTGGTGGGACTCCCTAAAATTAAGTTCAAGGAATACAAAGTTTGTGAGGCATGTGCAAGGGAGAAGCAGGTAAGATCTTCTTTCAAAAGTAAGAAAATGGTCAGTACCACCCGGGCGTTGGAACTGGTTTATCTGGATCTGTGTGGTCCAATGAGAACCCTGAGCAGAGGTGGTAAAAAATATGTGATGGTGTTAGTTGATGATTACTCAAGGTTCACGTGGACCTTATTTCTGGAATCTAAGGATGAAGCATTTGATATGTTTATCACATTTGTTAAGAAAACTCAAAATCAGTTAGGACATCAACTAGCATCAATAAGATCTGACCATGGGACTGAATTTGAAAATGCTAAATTTGCTGAGTTCTGTGATGAACATGGTATCAATCACAACGTTTCTGCCCTTAGAAACCCACAGAAAAATGGGGTTGTGGAAAGAAATAAAGAATAGAACTCTTGAAGACATGGCAAGAACCATGCTTCTTTCCAGCAAACTACCACACAACTTCTGGGCAGAAGCAATAAACACTGCGTGCTATATAATCAATAGATGCATGACCAGGACACTGGTAGAGAAGACTCCCTATGAATTACTCAAAGGAAGAAAGTCCAACATATCCCATCTTAGAGCTTTCGGATGTAAATGCTAGGTGCACAATAATGGCAAGGATTCCTTAGGTAAATTTGATCCCAGAAGTGATGAGGGAGTATTCTTGGGATATTTATCACATAGTAAAGCCTATAAAGTGTACAATAAAAGAACTATGTGTGTAGAGGAGAGTGTGCATGTTATATTTGATGAAACTAACACTCTTTCTGAGACACAGGAACCAGAAGATGAGGAGCTTGGACTGGTGAGAAGCAGTGAACACATTGAAGCAGCCATGGAAGATGGAACAGGTGGTGGACCAGGTCCAACTACCCCAAGCAACATGACAGGGGGAACTCAACATGTGATCCCTGGCCCTGATCCTGTTCCACAACAACAGAACAACATGGAACTATCCAGAAGTGAACTATTCATTCTCAAACCACACAGATATCAGAGTTCTCACCCTCTTGAGAACATAATAGCAGATCTGTCATCCTGAATAAAAACAAGAGCTTCCTCGAAAAATCTGTGTGCTTTTGATGCCTTCCTATCCTTAATCGAACCAAAGAACATTGGTGAAGCCCTACAAGATGCTGACTGGGAAACTGCCATGCAAGAAGAGGTGACTGACAGAGTTACCATGTTTGGAAAGAGAACAATTCTGAAGGGTAAGCTGATTAAGGATCTAGATGAGCCTGGAATGCAGTACTTGCTGGGAACTCTAGAGGTACAGGGCTAGAAGGACATGGTCCTTCGTATGGAAGGCAGGCTGGCAAGAGCGGAGTTGGTAGAATTCATGGGGAATGCGATTGTCAAAAACGGCAGGGTCACATCTATGGTCAAAGGAATTGAAGTTTCTTTTGATACTAAAGAACTGGTTGTTATTCTAGACATACCAGCTGAGGGATATGAGGACTACACAAGGCAAAGAGGGCCTTGTCTAGATGGGATGGCCTCAGAAATTAACATCACCAGGTTCTTCAGTGATAATGAGAAAGAGATTGAACCCAGGCTTGTCTACAAGAGTGAAATGAAGCCAGAACACAAGCTATTATTCGAGTTCGTCATCAAGTATCTACTGCCCAGACAAGAAAGAAGGCACATTCCCAACTATATGGATCTGACCTTGATGGAATGCTTGTACAGGGGAAGGCAAATAAATTGGCCAGCTTTCATCATCCAACTCTTGGATAGAGTTGTGAATGGAACAAAAGCTCATGCAATCCCATATGGATTTATTCTGACAGCTGTGCTTGCACATTTTGGGGTTCATGCGAAGAAGGCTGAAATGGTGACTGCCAAGGATTATTTTGGGAAGGAGACTTTGTTGTCATGTGATTACATTGTCAATGTTCCTGCAGATGAACCTGGTTCATCTAGGAAGCAGCCAGTCAACAGCAAAGTAAGAACTCTGGTGCAGGAAAGCGAGATCAAGGATATGGAGATCCTTCGTTTGAAGTCTCGTGTGATTGAGGTTGAAGCTGAGCGGGATGCTCTCAGGGCTGAATTAGCAAAGGAGAAAGAAAAGAATGAGGGTGTTCTTAAGCAGATGCTTTCTCTCCTACAATCCAAGACCACAACCTCCTCTGCACCTTCCCAGCCTTAGGTTTATCTAGTGCTTTCTAGTTATCTTTCAAGTGCCCAGTTTGGGACAGTGTCTAGCTTTTGTGGTTTTAGTTTTTTTTTGTTATGCTCATATTTTGACCGTTTTTGCTTTAATCTGTTGGTGTTTGATGTGCAGTATTATATCAATGAAGTTTGCTGATTTTAAAAATTGTCTCAATTTCTAATTTAGCTTACATTATTGGTTTCTTGTGTTGATTAATCATGCTTGCACCTGCAGTTGCCTAAATTTGGCCATGAGTAAGAATTAAAAATTTGGTAAGTATCATTTTGCAACTTTTCGATGATGCCAAAAGGGGGAAGATGTGTTGTGCTGGGTGTGTGTGTGTTTTCAAAAAGTGATATTTATAACCTATTGTACCTGGTGCTCAATGATTAATGCTTAAAACTATACAAAGTGCTTGAAGTGTATACAGGATAAAAGCACAGAGTTTGTCATCATCAAAAAGGGGGAATTTGTTGGCCTATGTCACTGAATGAGTTTTGAAGATTGACAAGTTGAACCAGGTCCATCAGAGCACACACATCTGAACGGAACAGTTGGCACAAGAATTATTCATGCATAGGAGATATCAGTGATTGTTGAGTATCAAAGAGCTAAAAGGATGTCTACTAATACGAAAAGGTTGCAAACTGATAAAGAAGATTGAAGTTGATTTCAGCAAGGACAGAAATAGAGAAGAAAGTTGAGTCATAGTCGAACTCGTATACCCAGGTAGAGTTGGATCAGAACTGAACCATGTACTCAACAACTGACTCTATAAATACTTAATGTATTACTGCTGAAAGAAGTGACGCACAAAGACAAAAGTGAATCGAGTTCTTAAAAGCAAAAGTTCTCAGGATATTTTGCAAGCAGAAGTATTGCGCGAAGGCTACAGTTCAACTAGAAGAAACAGTTTCATTGTTGATGTATTGAGTCTAGTTGATTGTAGTAGGCGTTTTAATATTATATATTATCAGCTTTCTTAGAAGCAAATTGTAATAGGTACACATTGTTCAAGTTAGAGTTAACTTGAAGTTTGTAGAAATTAGTTAGAGGCTAGTTGATACAAAAGGATTAGAGTTAGTCCAGGATTACAAAAGAGTTTATTTTGTAAGTCCGTTTGGCTCAGAGTTTTTAGTGAAGTGTTTGAGAAAATCCTACTGAGGAGTAGGACGTGGTTTTTTCACCTTTTGAGCCAGGTGTTTTCCACGTAAAAAATCTCTGTGTCTTTACTTTACTGCTTTATTATTCCGCAACAGTAGAAAGTAGTACACAAAGAAGAACCACCTTCTTCTTATTAGACAACACTCGAAAATTGGGTATTGCACAATTAACTTATATTATTGTGTAGTATTGAAGTCTAAAAGAACAACCTTCAATTGTTTAAATATTAAATTTATCAAAAATTATGCATAAAAATAATTTATTAAAAATAAAACAGAGGAAGACAAAACATCTTAAGAAAGCAGAACAAAGGAGCGAGACAGAAGAAGACAAAACAAAGGAGCACATCTAATTAGAATTGAGTTAAAAGCAAATTTGGAGAAAAAAATATAACAGAAGGCGACAAAACACCTTTAACGTTTGCGGCAGAAGTTCGGGAGAAAACAAAGTAGGTTATAGGTTGGAGATTTGAGGTTCATTTGATACGAAGGAAAATATTTTTCGAAAAATGTTTTCCATGTTTGGTTGGCTTAAATGTTTTGGAAAATATTTCCTCATGAGTCATGAACTCATTTTCCTCAAATTGAAAGAAAATATTTTCCTTATCAAGAGCAAGGAAAATATTTTTCAAAACTCCTTCTCAACCTTCCCTATCCCAACAACCCACT